>CAKAOI010045788.1:42026-166374 GCA_916701655.1 Sebastiscus albofasciatus | reverse complement strand
ACACACACACACACATATATACACATACATACATATACATATATACATACACGTATATATATATATATACACACACATATATATATACATATATATATATATATATATATACACATATACATATATATACACACATATACACATATATACATATATATATATATATTGTCCTAATTGTTTTGTTATCACTATTATATAGTCATATTATTTCTTTATATTAATCTTGTCTCTAAAGGTGGAGGCTTCAGATAAGCCCAGTGGATTTTTTGCCTCTTCCTGCACTGTATATTATTCATTTATTTTTTTTTTTATGTTATATAGTCTTAAATTGTGCAAAACAAACAAATAAACAAAAAAACAGTGCATGCATATAGACTGTAACTAACCAACAAACTGCCCATCATACACAATTTGTTGGTTAGTGGCAGTCTATGCATGTACTGTACACTAATCAGGAGAATCACAGTAAACTCTGCTGGTTGACTTTTAGAAACAGGGTACTACTTTACAAACACAAAATCTCCCAAATAGAGGCCTCCTGTGGTGCATAGTAGTGATGTGCATGGTGGGATGCAGGTAGCAGCACTATTTTTAGTTCCCTCACCAGGTTATAGCTGCATCTTTGAATACTGCAATCTATTTCTCACTTCAAACCAAGAGAGACATTTATGCATTTTAAGAACATTTGTTTCTACACCCACAAGAAAGAGCAGTCTAGTGGCAGTCTATGCATGTACTGTGTACTAACCAGGAGAATCACAGTCAACTTTGCTGACTGACTTTCAGAAACAGAGTCAAAGCAACTACTTTGCAAAAAAAAAAAAAATCTCCCAAATAGAGGCCTCCTGCATAGTAGTGATGTGCAAGGTGTGATGCAGGTAGCAGCACTATTTGAGTTCTGTCACCAGGTTATAGCTGCATCTTTGAATCCTGCAGACTTCTGCAAACTTTGACTGATAATCACTGCTTTACAAAACAACTCACCAACAAAAAAAACCCTGTAAATAAACAAACAGATGCATAACCCTGCATCACTACTGCGCAATGCACATGCCCAACCTTACTACCCCAAAAAAGGAGTATTCAACAATGACGTGTGGCGGTCATCTCGGTTAGCATGCAAAGCTAAGTATCTTAGCCTGAGGTTGTCTAGCCTGAGAGACTAGCCTCGCAAAGACGTCTGTCAGCTGTTGTAAAAACAACACCTGCAGCTGTATTTGTAATAGGATAAACACTTACCAGTGTCACGTATAAGCGACAATAGCTCTTTAAATGTCGAAGCCCAGGTGAGGAGGGTATTTTATTTTCCACGGAGTGTAAAATGGCCACAGCAAGAACAACATTTCAGAGGAGGAGGGTTCAAAATACCTGACTCTGGCTTCTGATTGGTCGAGCACATCAAGGTCGACGCTGATTGGCTAAGACCAAGCCAGGGCCAACCTTAAACTAGTAGCCAATATGACTGATACACTACTTGGCATTATTTATATGCTTTATAGATATTAAAAAAAAAAATCATAGAATCAAGATATTTTGAGGGGTTATGAGTTTTTTTATTTGGGAAAAAAAAAGTAAATTAATGCCAGAAATATATGGGGAGATTGTTGCAAATATTAATGAATAAATGGTAAAGAAGAACACATAAATACCTTACAACAGAAAAACCCTAATATCAGCTTTATTTGGGAAACCTTAATATGTCACAGTAGAAAAAAAAAAAGCCCACCCCCGATAACTTTCCAGCCTTGCACCCCCAAGCTTTTACCTTTAATTAACTAAACAATACTACGGTTACATTTTATCATTTTAACTGACATAAACTGATCATAACAGCAGGATTAAGTAAACTGATTAAAATATACTAAGGAAAATTAGAGACATCAACAATAAAAAGTAATAATACAATAATGACAATATCATTAAAAGGAGGGATGGGGGGGAAAAGTTGAGTAAAAGGCAAATTTGAATTACACATCATTAACATGTCCTTACAAAGCCTTGTAAGACATACAGTACATAATGGACATTATAGTAATAAGATAGGCCTATCATCTATCTGAAAGGATATTCAACTTCACCACTCATGATTTGACCCACTGATTAACACAATCAAATGAATCTCTGGTACACACAGAAAAAGAAGGTCCTAAAAACTCATATGTTTTAACCTGATTGTGCCTCTAGGTATATAGTACAATGTCTTCCAGTAAAGTGAAAGTTTTCTATGTCACTCTGAGTAGCTGTTAATTCCATTACCCGTCTGAGCCATAAAACGTGGCCATCAGGGGTAACTTTGGCATGGAAACAAGGGGTTAGGTCAGTGACGCAGAAGACCTTTCCATGCATACAGTACATAGACACATAATGTTAATACACACCCACACGAAATATACACACATTCACTGCATGCAGACCTGCACTGGAGAAAACAAACCACCATACAGTTGCACACACGCGCACACACACGCACTCTCTCTCTCTAAAGTACAGGTAAGTAATTCAGTATGGGAAAATATCTCATACAATCTAGTTTAGGCATACCCCTGCATAGCGCCTGAGTCAGAATATGGGCCTGAAGGAGCAAAGCCAATGACAGGGAGAAAAGCATTCACAAATGTGATGTGTGGACACTACAAATGACAAAATAATACCCCGTCGGAGTTATGAATCCCTACCCCACAACTTACTCTTCTTGACCGCTGCTCTCAAGGCACTACATGTAGGCGATACTGTGTAAAATCCACTTAGACATGGTCTTAATTCAAACCTATTTTTTAGAAATTTATGTCTTTTTCTCTCTCTCATGTCCCCATTGTCTTTGGCCTGGTAAGGACCTTTTTCTCTCTTCGTTCCCATCATGGCACATTTTCAACCCTGTTTACATCTACTCAAATTCAAATCACCCCCCACCACCACCTGCCCTACAGTCTTCTAGATCTGAAAGTTTTTGATAGCCGAGAGCAAAATGGCACATAATCTAATGTATATAGGCCCAGGGCCAAGGTGTAGGAGCCTATCGAATCATTTAAGACCTGCTTTAATTTTGCTCAGGATACTTGGGTGATAAGAAATTGAGCATCCGTAAAAGTTTCTGGGCCCTCCCCAATTTTCTCCCCGGTCGAATCTCAATGGAAGCTGCCCCTTTTCATCTGTGCTTGACGGCAGCTCCCCTCTTCTCCCAGAGCCTATAACAGACAGCAGGTGGACTTCTTGCCACGTTTCTTGGCCTGCAGTGCTGCCCTGGTTGCCATCTCAAAGACTTCCCTCACGCCATCTTTGGTTTTGGCAGAACACTCTTGGTAGCCGTAGGCGCTAATGCGGTTTGCCATCTCTTTGCCATCTTCAAATTTAACTGGCTCCTGTAGACACGTGTCAGAGAGAAGGTTTTTAATTTTGACTCTTATACCAACATATTATATGCGGTGGAAAACAGCAATTTGCTAAAAACCCGGCGAATTACATCTCTCCTTGTTTTATAAAAGGTCAATATTCTTTGTGCATTGTTCAAATAAGGAAACATAACGTGTAAATATCGGCATATTTTGAACAAAACACTGACCTGTTTCATTTTGGCAAGCTCTCGTCTGGTGTGCTCATCATTGCGCAGATCTTTTTTATTGCCCACCAGGATAATGGGGACATTTGGACAGAAGTGTTTCACTTCAGGTGTCCACTTTTCTGGAATATTCTCTACAGTGAGTAGAGGGAGAGAATGCAGGGATTAGAAAACATATATCATAAATCACAAAGCGTTTGATACATAGCGGTGTGACTGTTGAAAAGACAATACCTAAACTGTCAGGGCTGTCTACAGAAAAGCACATGAGAATAACATCAGTGTCGGGGTAGGAGAGAGGCCTCAGTCTGTCGTAGTCCTCCTGACCTGCTGTGTCCCAAAGTGCTAGCTCTACCTGGGAAAGGAAAGAGAGAGAGAGAGAGAGAGGGTTACATGTAAGGACAGACGCATGAATAATGGATATGTAAAGAGGGTCATTTAAGCATTGAAGTTACAAGGTTAAGAATGTATGTAAGTTTGCATACCCATATTACATTATTCTTATACTTTAATTAGGAAGACAGCAAAGAGAAAAAAGAGAAGGCCTATGCTGCTGCTGAAAAACAAACGATCAGCAACTACTTTGATTATGAATATTTGCTGTTTTAAATAAAGTATTTTTTATAGCAAAAATTCCAAAGATCCACCTCATTGTATTTGCTGTTTTAAATAGAGCGTCTTTGGGTTTTATTTATCAGTTAAATAATTCTTTCAAGCAAAAATTCCAAACATTTTATGGTTTCAAATGTGACCATTTTGGCTGATCCTTCATTATAGCAAATTGTTTCTCTTTGGGTTTTTGACTGTTGGTTAGACAACAATGATGCCAACTCGAGCTGTAGGAAATTATGATGGTCATCTTTCACCATTTTCTGACATTTTATAAACCAAACAATTTCTCAAGTAAAAAAAATAGAATAATCATTAATGACAATAATTGTTAGTTGAAGCCCTAATTGCTTTACAGTTTGGACAACAAAATGATATGCTTGCAGTCATAATATGATAACAACTTTACTCATTTTGCTATGCACCCATATAGTCTCTGCAAGGAATCGTTTGGGCTCCACAGACCCTAGTTTGTAGGCGGTTTTTTTTTATGTCTCACCTGTTTGCCATCCACTTCAATGTCTGCCACATAGTTCTCAAACACAGTGGGGACGTAGACCTCCGGGAACTGGTCCTTACTGAAGACTATGAGCAGACAGGTCTTCCCGCAAGCACCATCCCCAACTATCACCAACTTCTTCCTGATAGCAGCCATCTGTGAGAAAAAGAGTCCAAAACATCAGAAATCAGTACTCTCCACTCGTAATACACCCACACATAATTTCAATTCAATTTGCTTTATTGGCATGACTGTCAGGTGAACAATATTGCCAAAGCGTAAATTCAATAATAAATAAAAATTAAAAAAAGAACAAAATAAAGACAAAAACATATATATACATATATACAATTCATTAAAGGTCCCATATTATGCTAATTTTCAGGTTCATACTTGTATTTTGTGTTTCTACTAGAACATGTTTACATGCTGTAATGTTAAAAAAAACCTTTATTTTCCTCATACTGTCAGCCTGAATATGCCTGGATTTACCCTCTGTCTGAAACGCTCCGTTTTAGCGCATTTTGATGGAATTGCAACAGAATTGCGTTGCTAGGCAACAGCTTGGGTCCATGTTTACTTCCTGTCAGCTGATGACAATTACATACACTGCAACCAGGAAATAAACTGGGACACATTTATAATGTTTACATTTGAAACTGGGTAAAGGGTCTAAATATTGTATATTCGTGACATCACGAATGGACAGAAATCCTGACAGCTTGTTTCAAATGCAGAGTTTCTGAATACGGGCTGTGTGTATTTCCCTGTTGATTGAGTGTTTCGATACTTTCACAGTATTAATATAGGACTTAACTCTGCTTTATAATAAAAAAAAACTTTTTTATAATATGGGACCTTTAAGCAAATTACAATATATAGATATTTAAAAAGAACATGCATGTAAATGGAAGAAAACAATAAAGAAGTAATTCATGTTTGTTGTGTCAATAAAACAAACAAACAAACAAATAAAAAACAATTAATAACAATGTATTGCAATATCAAAGGATAAATGTAAAAAAAAAAAACATGAAGTAGAGGAGTAAATAAAAGGTGTGAGTTACATCCATTATGTGTTGTTGTTGTTGTCGTTGTCTCTTAGGCTGTGACATGCACCAATGGTGTACTGATTCACATACAAGATGACTGTTAAGTTTAAAAGTCATCCACTTATCCTTTGATATTGCAATATATTGTTATTAATTGTTTATTTGTTTGTATTTGTTTTGTATATTTGGTCAACTAAAAAATATGAAAATAAAATATTCAAAAAAACAAACAAATAAAAAACAATTAATAACAATATACTGCAATATCAAAGGATAAATGTAAAAAAAAAAAAAAAATGAAGTAGAGGAGTAAATAAAAGGCAAAGTGTGAGTTACATCTATTAAGTGTTGTTGTTGTCTCTTAGGCTGTGTAATAGTGTACTGATTCACACATACAGGATGACTTTTAAACTTAACAGTGCCATTACAAAGCTTTCTATGCTTCATCATTAAAAAGATCCTGATATATAAGACATCAATCTAATCGGTTGGCAAACAGAGAGGTTGCCTCGGAGCTACAGGGTGTAAACATGTAACATTTCCGTGCTGTGTGTTCCCATTCCTGCTGAAAAGGCTGATCAGTGTAGACCGGGCCTGTCAAACCAAGCTAACACTCAGCTAGCATTAAAGCTAACGGTGTTTCCCCCGGTTTGGATCACTGTCATTCAAGGTTTTCTCTCTGGAATTACAACTACAGCATTCATCGCACTGATGTGATACTTCTGTGACGGAAATAAAAATCGGCATAGAGTTTTAAAAGCGTTTAAAAGCTGAGTAAGTAAAGATTACCGCTTGATGTTTTCTGTGTGTCCGCCTTTCTCCTCTTCTTCCTGACCGACTGGAAAAACTCCGCCCACCGCTACTGCGCATGTGCAGAACTACGTCATTCATCAGTAGGCTGCAGCACCTTCTACTTATAAGTAGGCAAATAATATTTTACAAATGATGGATAAATTAAAACAATATAACATGAATAAAAATTAAAATTTTAAATTTTAAATTTTAAAATTAAAATTTTAAAATTAAAAATTAAACTTTTAAAATTAAAAATTAAAAATTAAACTTTTTACACGTATAAATCTATCAGGTCGGGATCCCATGCATGCTTGTGTGTGGCTACGCTGTTCAGACCGTTCCTCTGCTTGTCTTTACTCACACCGCGTGCATGCACGCTCACTCCACACTGCAGAAGAGTTAGTTTAGCTCTGAGAATATCTAGTGAATGTTCAGTGGACGTTTGTGTAGAAATAAATGCTGCAGCTCCTCCAGAACAACAGAGGTTCTCCGTGTCTTGTGAAGTGACGGGGCTCCGCAGTGAGTAACATTATCTTCTCCGACCGGGTGGCGGTGTCTCCCTGCGGGCGCAGTCGGGAGACGATAACGTTTGTCTTCCTGCTTCATCCCCGGCACCGACTCGCTTTTACTGCTTCAGCCCCGGAGGCTGAAGCAGTTGACTCAACGTCCACAGGTATCGCTGTTAACAAGCAATTCTGAAAGTTACAAATAGTCCCTTTAAAAGAATAATAAAAGAATACATTTCTTGACTATTTCATGTGAGACTGTGTTGGAATAAGACCAATACCACAGAGAGTTGAAGACTAGTACAGGTTTAATGCTGTTTTGTTCTCAAGCAACAGTTTAACCACCAGATTAAATTTGTCTGTTCTCTGGTTAAAGTGCTCTCTCTAGCTGATCGCCATACATTAATTACGGTAGGCCATTTCTCCAGTTAATCTTTCATTCATATCACATATCAATAATTGAATCTTACCGACTTAATGGTTTTGAAACAAGGACATCCAGTATTTGGATCAAGTAGCTCGTGAAAAATAAGGTGTGTCAAATAAAAATTAAAATTAAAATAAGACTTTTTATTGGTCTTTTATTGACAGTTTCAAATATCAATATGCAATAGGCTACATTCAATTATGTAATTTGTAGACACAAATGTAAAAAAAAATATATATATACATACGAACATATACATAGAAATTAAAATCCAGTTAGAGGGAAAATATAGCCCATTTGAATGTTTTCAAGTTTTAGCGTTAACGTCCGTGTGCATAGATATAGCATAGGTTACAGATATTTGCATATTCAATTAAAGCACTGTACAATTTCACAAAACTGTAGCTTAAAATGAAAGTCCTATGTCACAGATGAGTAATCGAATGTTGCCCTAATTTCTATTCCACCCGAGATTTATCTTGGTTTCTTATGGTTTATGTTGCATCGCAAGCATAAATCACAGTTATGTTCCATTAAGAGCTCTGCATCATGTGCAAATATGCCGCTCACTCCTGCCTGAGAAGTAGGGCACAGAGACTCTTAAGGCTGCACTGCAGTCTGTCTGAGCTGTCTCGGCTTTCTCACTGAGACTCTTCAAAAGCATCTCCATGATTCAGGAGGGGGAGATTGCCTCTTCAAGCCCTCCTTAAAGTGAGCATGGCCTCTCTCTCCTCCTCCTGAGAGTTTATTTGAGGGCAATGCTCATTGAGATTGAGCTGTTCACAGATGCCAGAGTTACAGCACTGCTGCTTCTATTTGTTTCTATGGACACTGGAGGTAAAGTTGCTCTGATTGGCTGCTTGGCTCAGCCAGTCTCGGGTCTATTTCCTGGCGGTGGTGGTGCTGTTGCTGCGCTGGTAGAACAGCACATAGGCTTGATTGGTCTGAAGCTGGTTCTCTGAGACTGTAGACACACTGTAGGTGGGTAAATGGAGAGTAATCATGAGAAACAGCTACAGATTTAAATAGTAGGTGTCTCAATACAGACATATGACCCACAGACACAGTGGCCATATTAAAACAAAATGATCTGGGTGCAGGGTGAGTCTCACCTGGAGTCATTGTAGAAGCACCAACCATTTTCGTCTGAACAGCAGGCTGTGTAGTGGCCCATGTTCACCGTCCCAGCGTGGTTACATATTGCATATAAATCATACAGAACTGGGGCTGTGGGGACATACATAGGTAACATGACTCTTCGGAATTTATGCTGTGTCACTTTTATTTATTTATATAAATTATAGAATAATCTAGCACATGAAGCTGGTGATCACATGTGCCATTATTTTGCATTACATTGTATTTAATGGCTTGATTATTTACAGTAACCCACATGGTTGACTCAAGCAAGTACAAAAAAAAGATAATGCATGGATGGTGGAATAAATGAAACATGTGCAAGGATAAACTGAAAGGAAGGTTTGGTTTTCTGTTACCACTGTCGATAGGTCCGTAGCGTCCAAGGTCCAGGTTGGTGAGTGGGAAGGACACATACACTGTGCTTTTACTGATAGACCACCGTGATGTCGTAAAACGGTTCAGATCTGATCAGGAGATGTTAAGCATCATCATAACTTCATGCACAAAAACATCACTAAAGTTAATATTCTAAGTTTAAGAGTTGTTGTCAAGGATACGGATCACAATGACTTGGGGAAACCTCTGGATGGAAAGCCGCTTGGTGCACTCTGTATGCCTGTTACACCTCTCACACATCTGAAACACACAAACACACGCACACCTCAACATTTGTATAACATTTGCAAATACACAATATCCGTTGTAGGTAACTAACTAGTTCAAAAATGTTCATGAAAACAGCTGGAATATTGAGGAAAGTGTTATCCGTCAAGCTTGTTATTTGACTTCCTTACTTCCCACATGCCGCCATGTGCAAAACCATGGTAACGCTGTTTGCCTCTCCCAGAAGTCATCCTTATCATAATAACACTACTTCAGGAGCAACGGAAGTCAGATGGCGACTGGTGGTACCACGGTTTTGTTGAGTTTCACAAGCGTGTTGGAGAACTACGGTGGCCTTCAGGTAACGTAAAAATCCGAAAGTCTCTCTCTCGAGCCAGTGTTTGGTTTGTCCCTTCTGGGCTACTGTAGAAACATGGCGGAGCAACATGTCAGACTCTGTGAAGACGACCCGCTCACTATGTAGATATGAAGGGCTCATTCTAAGCTAATGAAAACACAACGATTCTTAGTTTCAAGTGATTATACACTAATGAAAACATAGTTATGAATATTATATTCCATTTCTGCTAATAGTATCCCCAAATGTTACACACTGTTCTTTAAGTTGTGCAAATAAATAAATGTACAAGTAAAGATAATGAGTAAAATGAATAAAAGTAATGGGTTACAGATGGACGAAACCCTTCCTAGTTCACAGTGTCATTGACCTTTAACCCCAAAGTTAGAGACACATTGATGTATTGTAATCCATTGTGTTAACTTACTGGTGAATTCTCCTTGTCCAGTTTCTCCTCCTGAGAGAAGAGGTCCAGGCACTCCTTCAGCGTGACCTCCCCGGTGGAGCTCCTCTTGGGGATGGGCAGCGACAGATCACAGAAGACATCGAATGTGTTGGAGTAGTGGGAGCACACCGAGCAGTGCAGCGAGCTCCTCAGCTGGCCCGAAAACAGGTCTGTTAGAGAGATGGAAGGAATTATCAGCGGGTGGCCTTCTCTGAATTTATGATGCACATGAGTCTGATGGATCACCGTGACTAGATTTACTCTCCTCACCTACTATCCTGCTGTCATCTCTCTCCAAGTGCTTCTTCCACATGGCAGCTGCCTCTTCTGAAATCCTAAAGAGATGAAGGAAAGACAGATGTGGTCACATAGTGGGACATCAATTTCAAGGACACAATTTTTTCCAAATAAACATACACCATCGTGTCCAAAAGGTAACTCGCAAATTGCGAAATCTGATCTGAAATCTGCAAAAACTCTCATCCTAACCTTAACTATTCGAGATCAATGCCTTGCAGGTTACCTTTTAGACACAATTAATCCTACACACCTAAATCTGGCAAATTTTTGTTCAGGCTCCTTCCCCGTTCGTCGAACGTAGGGTCTGCGGTTGATTTCTGTGTGCAGCTTGTCCAATAGGAACCTGAGGAACTCTTGTGCATCCTGTTGACTGGGTTAATAAACACAGAGACAAAGACTTCTTCGTGATACTGCTACAGGCAGCTATTGCTATACAAGTCTCAACTTAAGAAACAATCTATCCTTGTGGCAAAGTAGAATATGAATTGAAACACTTTCTCTCTTGTCCTTGAGACAATTGTGCCGATACAGAAGTGGGTATTGTGTTACATTGCATTCAAGTCTATAAGGAATGACGCGATTTAACCTTGAGGGAAAGAGAAACATCGTCTATATTCTCACCTGTATCCGCTGAAGTAAGGCACGGCTTCTTTGAAGATATTATAAAACCGTTGTGGGTTTACAACTGTGTTCCCTTCGTTTACATCCCAAAGGCCCGACAGCACCTGAGAGAAAGCTGGCACAGGAGGACAGAGAGCAATGAGAAGAGATAAAAAAAAAAAAAAACATAATATAGGAAGAGGAGGGAACAGCAGGAGAGAGGAACACACCTTCCATGAGCTTAGCCTCCTCTTTAGAGAACTTCTCATCCCTGTAGGACATGAGGAGGCTGTAGTCCCGTAGGCCACGTGTGTGAGACAAACATTGGACTACTGCGTTCAGGAAACACTGCGTTGGAGACAAAGTATAAGGGAAAAGGAGCATGCTTTAGCATGTTAAGTATTTCATTAAAGGACTTTGCTTGAAGCACATCCTGCATCATTTAACACTTACTGTGTTTCCTATGTTTCTAAGGCCAACCCTTCCACTTCCTATGGTGAGCGGCTCCTTCTGGAAAATAAAGACAACACAGGAAGCTATTGACCGCTTACATCTGCAAGAATACAGTCTATTTCAATTTGCATACACTTGTTCACTGCATGTGTGCCCTAATATTTGACCCCTGGCTGTCTGTACGACTTGTCACTGTCTCTCTGCCTTGACCCCCGCTGTGTCAGTGTGCGTACAGCATCGGTAGAACAGATTTAGCCTTCTTATCCCATTAGCACAACAAGAGAGGCTAAAAGGAGGTCAGCCTGAAGCATTCATCCTATTAGAGACCGAGGAGTGCTGACAGGTGCTTAAACATGTGTCGGTGTGTACTCTCCATTAATTCCTTTACACAATTTCTCGGTCTGTGTTTATGTTTGACCGTCCCATAAATTGCACGTTAAGAACAAACTTTCAAGACCACCAAGCTCGGAGGTTTTGACCATAAATGAAAGGTTTATGCGATGTTGTGTATTGCACACCTCGTTGTCGGCGACCAGCAGCAGGCCCATCAGTGAGGTGTAGAGGACAGACTGGGAGATGTCGGACGTCTCTTTCTGGGATACCAGGGTTCGACACAAGGCCTCACAGGAGCCCTCGACGTTGACGCCACTGGCTCCGGGCATCCTATGTTACCAGTGCACCTTAGAAGTGTTTACCACTTAGACTTTCCAAAGGAATGAAAGCCAGGTGGTTTGCACCTCAGTTTTTCACATGCAAGTGTCAAAAGGTGAGCAGAACGTGATGGTAGCTCATAAGGGAGATAGAGTCCTCTTTTTTTCCAGGCAAATGACGAGGGAAGTCATTCACAACTGAGGGGGGAAAAGAACAGGATTGATTTCTGAATGCTTATGTTGAATAAATCGAGTTGCTACACCTTGTCCCTCTCGTAATTACAGCATGCGGGACAGCTTGGAAAGTCAAGGTCTGACAGAGACGTCAACATATCAGCTCCAGGGCACATATTTACAAAAAAAAAAAGATTTGATTTCTGGAGACCTCACCTTAAGTGTGCATTGATTAAAGAGTAAATAACCTATGAAACAAGAGCATGCACAATCTCACAACCAAGGTTTAGTTCTGAGATGTTATTGAAGCCAAATCTACACTCTCATCGCTGTTTTCTGCAGGTAAAGGGTCAAATCTTGCAAACAAAGTTAGTTTGCAAATAATTCCTGACAAATACTGTAGCATTAGCAAATAAACAGAGCGGTTTGGACTCACCTGAGCACTTGGGTCACTCTATCTGTGAACAAACTGTCCCATCCAAACTGTTCCCATCACCTGCTGAGCTGTTAAAAATGCATAAGGGGACGTCTACTGTTTCACTGTGCGTCTGTAGGCTAGAACTGAAAGTCTACCTCTCTCCCCTGCCCTGTCACCAGTGTCAGAGAGAGGGAGAGCGAGAGAGGGAGGGAGAGAAAGAGGGAGGATAATCATCACTAATCTTTTCTTTGTATATCTTGTAGGCTATTCTTAGACTTGCCTGTGTGTACTTTGCCACGAGTACCTCAAAAAAACTTTTTAAGTGTCAGTTTATTTAAAAAAAAAGAAAGAAAAGAAAACATATTACACTGTAAAGTTACATTCAGTAATACTGTTATCAAGCTGTACAGTAAACATCACCACGATCATACAATCATCACGAAATGCAGAGAAAGACAAAAATCCGTGTAGGAAATTCTATATGTGTGTCTAAGCACAATCAGTCCATATTTTATTCTCCTCCAATGTCAATGTACAGATCTATAGTCCTATAGACAGATCTATAGACACTCTCCGGGCCTCCTGATCATCAGTCAGCGACCGGTATGGTCTGCCATCTCTGTGTCCGAGCTGAGGCTGAGATCGGCTATGTGATACAGGGCGGGATCGGGGTGAAGGGAGAGCTGCGACTGGCTGGTCTGAGCGGTCCTATCCCGGGACTGGACGATGGCCTGGCGCAGACAGGTGATCCACTGCTGCTTGCTGAAGGAGTCGTTGGCCTGCAGGCTGTAAGGGTGAGCTTTGGAGCGCCCTCTGCTGCTCACACGGAAACAGTTCTTCACTGGGAGATGAGACAGAGAGGAAGAGGAAGGAAACATGAGTGGAAACAAAGGTGTTGGTTTCACTTCAACTAATGGGGTGGAGGAGCATGGCTTTCTCTCAATCTGTGTGCTTAGTTGTGGCCTAAATGTACCTCCTCTAACCCTCCCTTTCTCCGTCAATCATGAAGCAAAAGGTGTAAATAAACCTGAAATAAAGTAGGCATTGATAAAGTATGTATACATTACTGTAGTGCTGAAACAACTGATCATTTTTATTTTGTTATATTTTATTGTATTATATTTTTTATGTCCTTGTATATTTAATATAACGTTTCTTTATTTTGTTATTATATTTTATGGTATTGTATTTTATATGTCCTTATGTATTTACTATATTGCTTCTTTATTTTGTTGTTATATTTCATTTTATTATATTTTTATGTCCTTGTATATTTAATATATTGCTTCTTTATTTTGTTATTATATTTGTATTGTATTATATTTTATATGTCCTTGTATATTTAATATAATGCTTCTTTATTTTGTTATTATATTTTATGGTATTATATTTTTTATGTCCTTGATATTTACTATATTGCTTCTTTACTTTGTTGTTGTGTTTTATTGTATTATATTTTATATTTTTTTCATGTATATTTACTACTTATTTTCTCTCTTTTACGGAGCCTCCCAGCAAAAGCCTTTCACACGATTGTACTTGTATAACCGGAGGGACAATAAACATCTTGAATCTTGAATTAATCGTCAACCATTTTGATAATCGGGTAATTGTTTAAGTCATTCATCACGGATGCCAACTATTTGATGCTATTAATATCAATAGATTGATACATAATGTAAATGGCTTAATGTTACCTTTATCATTTCCTCCGGTGAAGGCTCCCCTGAAGGTGCCCCCTCCAGCAGCCTCCCCATCTGGGATCTCCTCCAGGTTTATGGAAGCGTTGGGAAGAGGCTGTCTGTACACTTGGAACACCTGACCTCCCTCTTTGTCCTCCCCCGGCCGGCTCAGCACCAGAGCCAGCTCGAACAGGAACACATGCAGCCGCTGACAGACACACAAAGTGAGAGATATGGCTTTACCAGAATATTTACCACAGCATTCAAATGAGCATTAAGAAAATGTAACTTAAAAAAATCCTCTATAATTCAGATACTATGGTGACATCTGGCAGGGTTACAATACAGGAAGATGACATAAAGTGCACTTTCAAATTACAGGACTCATATAAAAGATCAAAATCTACACTGGGGAGGAGAAGCACAAAGGTCTGTAAGTATGTGGATCCACCCTGTCTTGGGGGGATTCAACCTTTTCAGTTAAGAGAATCAAAGGTCAATCAAAGGAACCTTGGATTAGTTAAACAGAACAACAGAGAGCCGCTACCTGGCCTTTGTTGTTCTTGAGCTCTCCGTGGCAGTACAGGAAGCGGGACAGCTGGATCTCTGGTAGTCTCTGAGCGTCTTCCAGGTATGTGAGACCCCGCCTGTAGAACTGACACTCCGCCTCTCCTGTCTTCTTGTTCACCTCCGCCACGATGCTCTGGACCAGCTCCAACTGAACACAACAAAGCAGTTGAAGTGTCATTTTGGTGATGAATAAAATCTAACTGAGATCTCGGTTGGGTTCTGAATAGGATACAGCCCACACTATATATATTCAGGCAAAAGATAAATAAGCATATGTAGTATGTTTACGATAGCATCCTGTTTCATATGTGAGCCTTCTACAGGCATCTCAAATGCAAAACTGTCTCCTGAACATATTCTTTATTTCTCATTCCTCCTTTGGTAACTACTGATGTCACATCACAGGATCACTGGCTACTGAAGTTCATCTTTCATAAAACAATTACCTCTTGCTGCCATTTGGAGGCACCAACGTGCAAAGTATTTTAGATTTCAAAAGCAAATATTAGCTAAAGCCAAATGTCTGGACTTCCCACACTGGCAGTCTGTTGGATTTCATAATAAGGGGGAAAAATCCTAACACCTATAAAGCCTAAATGTACAATATTTATTTGAACAATCCAAGGCCTTCATAATTTGGATTAGTTGTAATCTGTGTTATAATCCACAGTTGGCCACATAAATTTAGATTTTAATGCAACTAATAAAAAAATGTGATCACCTATATAAGATTGTGAAAATAATAAAATAAATGTTTATGAAACGCTATATAATTCAGGTCTATTTAAAGCAGCACATCTTGCATAAACTGCAAATGTGGAGAACCTTTGTAGGTGAATGTGTGACTCACAGCACAAGGCAGTGTGTCCTCGTCTGGGTGCTCTGAAGGCGTGCACTTCTGTATCTCTTTCAACAGCAGCGGGTATTTGACCAAACGGCTTCGAGGGAGATCCAGGAAGTTCCACAGGTCCAGTTTCCTGCTGAATGAGGACTCCTGACACAGGCGCAGGAAGTGCTCGACTCTCTTCTCGTGCTTCTTCTGGTCCAGCAGGGCTTTAGCCCCCACTTGGTTACAGCAGTACGTGACGTAGGCCTCCAGGCAGGGGAACTGCAGAGAGGAAGACGAGAGAGGAGAAGCAATGAGGTGAAGAGTGTGCAGTCAGTTAAAAGCAGAGATGCACATGGAGTGAACTCGGTGACTCTGGTTTAGAGAGGAACATAATACAGGAAGTAGAGAGAGAGCAGGTATGTTTGTGCCCTTTTCTCCTCTTCTCTCTCAGTCCTTGGTTTCCATGGCAATACTCACCCAGTTCATCAGAGTAGGTCCCACCTCTCCGATCGTCTTCTCTGATCCTCTCAGCCGCTCGAGACGACTCAGAAGATCTGGTAGGAAATAAAAGACTGTTGAATTCTTATTGATCTTTGCCGACTAAATGCCAGCGTTACCACGAGCTCAGAGACAGAAGAACATCACAATCAACTCATTCAACTTTCGGCAGATGAAACTTACATAATTGATCTGATTAATATCTTCTCAAAATATGATATCCATAAAATGATAAGGTTTAAGAGACCCTCCTTTTATACTTTCAAAGATTACAGATTAAAGATTTTAAAACTTATTTTATTTTAAAAACTTAAAACTCAAATTATAAATTGGCAAAAACATTACTCTAATTTACTGCAATTATTTAGCAGACCCTTTTTTTACATTATTATAATTAATATTATTATTATTATTAATATCCTTTCCATACATTTTGTTATTTGCTGTATAATAGATTTTATTTTTATATTATTTTTATACTGTCAAATATATTTACTACACTTTTTTATTTATTTATTTATTTATTTATTTGTTTTTATTGTAAAATGTATAGTATGCATATGTATGAATATGATGTAAGCATGATATGATAATGTAATGTATGTATATATTTACTGTAAAATGTATAATGACAACTGAATTTCTTTCTTAACTTCCAACTTTCTTAATAAAGTTGTAAAAAAAAAAAAACTCATTCAACCTCCATTACTTATCAGCAAACTCACTCACTCAGTTAGAGCATGCAACCAGACATGAATGAATGAGCACTCTCCTTGAGTCACAAAATTCACAACAACCATATGGCAAATGTATGTAAAATCTATTGTAATAATTGTGGTTCAATGCAGTGAACTGTGGTCCATTGTTACGCATTTTATCAAAGAAAATTCATCATATATGCATGCTAAACCTTTAATATGATAGTTGGAAGTTCAAAATTCACTTGGAATCATTAATTTGAACAGAACAGTGTGAAACACAGAAAGTCATCAAATGATTGTATTGATTTTTCCACTCAGCCCTACTTGCCTCATACATGATTATGACATGAGGAGGTTGATGATGGAAGAGAGACGGTTTACCTTGATGGATGGGAATGAGAGAGTCCAGTGTCCCGAAGATCTGTCCGAGCTCGCTCTCTGTCAGGATGTCCAACTTCAGCATGGGCTCATAGTACACCTGGTAGCACACAGAGACCACAAGGCAAAGGTGAGGAAAGAGTAAATGCGGGACCGAATGAAGTGTATATGAAAGTGCGAGAAACTTAAATCAGCAGATCTGATATAAAATAATAGAGGGTAAATGCTATTGTTTAGTGTTTAGTGTTGTACCTTCTTGACCAGACTGAGGTCCTCAATGAGTTGTCTCTCACCCTGAGTCAGCTCGTAGATCACCTGCAGAGGACACATGAACACCGACATGTGAATGCAAACACACGCTTGCATACGATGTGAAACACACCGATGTACATCATGAGCTCTCACAGCTGATTGTTCAATAAAGGAAGTTGAGCCTGGAGTGCCATCTCACATCCTCTTTCATAATATCCCCGTGTAGCGTAGTACTGCTTCACAGACATAACGAGTACAGGGCACTAGTCACCCCGCCCACACTGCCACAACCACATCTTGACCCACATACATCCCCGAAAAACATTGCATTATATTAAAACACACAAGCAGAAAGTGAAGTTTTCTGCAGCTGAAATCCACGCACCTCTTGCCGTTTGATCTCCTTTGCAGTGAGGTCGTGACTCTCCACGGTGTCACTCCAGCACTGGCTGTTGCGCCGGCGTGGATACGACGAGGCCTTCGTGCGAGAGCGCAGGGGAGTCGGGGGCAAAGGTCGAGCCTCTGTGCGGAAACTAATAGACCGCTGTGGAAAGAGCAGAGTGGTTGAACGTCTCTAGCTGTTTGTTCTGTATAACAACAGGTATGTGAGAGTGTTTGTGCGTTATTACCGAAATGGACTGTCCGAAGCGTTTCAGAGCAGGGGTCTTCACCGGGGTTATGACACCTGTCAGGCTGTTGGACTTTACCACAGGTTTGACCCTTTTGGTGCTGGGCTCCTAACAAATGAAATCAACATAACAAACTTAAGAATCCAGCTTTGATACGTTTGAACAAAAATGGTCCCCAAGGTTATCAGTGTGGTTGATTCATCAAACTAATTACTGGCTGTACGTTAGAAGACTTTAAAACACACATATGGCACCTGCAAAAAGAGGAACACCTCACCTCTGAATCCCTCATGTGGTCCGACATCATCTCCCCCTCATCGTCATCCTCTTCATCCTGATAAAACATGACAGGTCACACAGCAGAAAAGGCCAGACTTGAGAAAGACATGAGAGTACAGGAAAGAGAAAGATGTCGAGAGGGCTGAGATGTTGCATGGTGCAGATCTCTCATTTCCTGTGTGACTCTTTCAAAGAGGAAGGAGGTTGAAACTGTGCCTCTGTAGTAAAATACAAGATGTCTGCCTGTTTTTTTGCCACACTAACCACATCAGCTGTATATTCAGTGGAGCATCAGAGTGAGATGTATTTAAATAACTGCAGTTAAAATGTATTTGTGTATGATACACGCGATAAAAGATGACACAGGTTAACTCGAAAAGTGGTGAACCACGGTGGCAGAATGCCATATATAGACAACATTTAGATGTTTGTGCATTCAGTAGAACTTCTGTAGCCGCACTGCTGAGCATAATGCAGCTCTGAATCAGCTCTGCACTCAGCATTGTGGTCACAAAGGTAAGGTTGACTAACTTCCGCTGCTTACAGAGAAACACAGAGAGAGAGAGAGAGAGAGAGAGGAAAAAAAGAGACGAGAAGATGAAGACGAGGCACTTGAAGAGTACAGAGATCACTCACCTCGCTGATTCTGATCACAGGTTCAGGAGTTGGGTCTTGTTTTCTCTTCTTCTAAAAAAGCAGAGAAGTATGTGAAAGTGAGTTTTTTAGACTTGAAGGTTTAGATGAGAAAGAAGGTGAGAGAAATAAAGGTAGATGGGGTGACTTACCCCAGCATGGTCACAGGGGATGGAGTGTGTCTCTGGCAGCGCTGACGACCTAAAAAGGGCAAAAACCAAACAGCCACACACAGTAATGTTGATTTACTTGAAACAAATCTAAAAACAAACACCCCAAGTAGCCGGATGGATCCTAGTGGCATGTGCCTACTTGACTAATTTGTGACTCTAGTTATATAAAAGTACATTATTGACAGAAAGGTAAAGACTGAACAGTTAAGTTTTGTTACAGATGTGTACCAACTTTAAAATGCCATTCATGTTTCCTATAGGCTACTGAAGTATATTATCCTTTTGTATGGATGTAAACCCCTACCAGTCTGATCTCAGCATTAATATACAGTATGAGGTATGAAACTGATAACGATGAACGTATAACATACCAGGAAGTCCTTGTTTCACCAGTCTCCTCTGCTTCCATCTTTCCTTTGCCTTCAATGCATCTTCACAGAAACATCACACATTCTCAAAGTGAGAAAGGTTGAAATAATCCAACTTCGCAGCGGTGCTTTCTTTGTTTCAGTAATGGAAAGAGAGTTGTGTGCAGGGAGCTCGACTCGTCAGATTTCAGCGCACTCCTTCCTCATCACTTTCTTCCTCATCTAGCACCCGACCACATCCTTTAGAGTTGCACATACTCATGTCACCGCTCCGCTCGTAGAGGAGGGTTTAAAACTCGACTCGTTCACACCAACCTAACAGGTCGAACTTAAACACCGCTTTATGGACCTGAGTGGATTAATTAAACTGCTGTGACATAAGAGGAAGTGACAGTAAACTATTTATTAAGTCCTCTTTTGAATAAACAATTCAACTATAGATACATTTGCTAAATCATAGAAGATAGATCATTTCTTGCATCCTCTGCATTTAAGAAAAAAAAAAAACATGGTGGTTTTTCATTGTAAATTCACCGGTAGGTGTTTAGCTGATTCAGGCTGCGCTTCCCGGTTATGTTCTATAATGAAACTTCTGATGAAAGAGCCCGAAGCGAGGCAGACAGGAAAAACACACCAGTACGTGACAATTTCAAAATGATTGTGCGACCAAAGTGTTACACCACAAGTGACATATATTTAATAGGACACATTATTTACCGCACACAGAGAGACAAATAAACAACAAATCCAGGTTGTGTTTTTACATGTTTATTCACTATCACACTAAGTGCTCCCATTTCAAGATACATCTCATTGCCTTGCTCTTATAATGTAATGTCATTTTGGAGTTAACAAAGTAGAAAGAAGACGGTTTATGATCTACAAGGTGTGTGTGCCAAAACTCTGTTGGCCTCCCCCCCCCCCCCGTCCAAAAAAAATAAAATAGAAATGAACAAAACACATGAAATATAAAGAGAATAAAGAGAAAACTGATGTCATGTGCAAGAGCCCCCTCCAAAGCCACAGAGTGCTAGATGAAGTGGGTGCAGGGGCGCCTCAAATTCGGCACGGGTTCCTATTCTGCCGACGTGAGATACTCAAAGATTATTTTCCAGTCAGGAGAGGCTGTTGACTCGGGGTCTAGCTGTGTCTTCTACGGTTTCAAATTTGGGGGTCTCGGGGTAGAATTGAGAGCAGTGGCTTGGGGGCAAAAATGGAGTCGCAATAGATGAGTTGCTATTTTGGGGGGATTCTTGGCTGAACTTTTATTTTAATGGAGGTGCATCGTTGAAGAACAAAACAGTAATGTGGGACCGGGTCTAAGAGACAGGGGGTTTGGTGGAGGGAAGAGAGCAAGTAGAGTGGAGGGGAGACAGTTGGCTGGATTAAAAGATCCCTCCTTTAGTGCTGAAGGCTAGTAAAGAGAGTTTGAGGATGTTTCAGAGGGACACTAGCTGGGCTAGGAGTACCAAGAGAACACTAAGGCTTAGAATTTAAACTGAGCGGAGAGGTTCTGCTACTGAGAAACATCAAGAGGTCCAGTATACATGCTCCCTTCCTCCGATGACACCCCTGTCCCCGCAGCCCAGCAACAACTGGATCCCTAACACACATACAAGTATCCTTAAATCAGCTTACTGGGGCTATGTACACTCAGGCACAGGTTTACACAAACCACAGGCCTAAAAAGAAACTGATTGATCCAATAGAGCTGACCTGGATCAACCCACCCACTCCCACCCACCCTCTGATCCCCAACCTCAACTCCTCACTTAGAACCACCCCCCCTGTAATCGCCCACCCTCCTGTGGGTGGGTTCAGTGTGGAGCTCAGCGGATGGTGTATCTGACATAGGGCACTTCCACGTCTTCATCTGACAGATCGTTACAGCACAGCTCGAACACCAAGGCTTTCACGTGCTTGCCGAGCTTCTTTTTGGACACCTTGGTGACGATCTCCGTCATCCTAAAAAGACAAGAATACAATTATGACGATGAATACAATTTTTTTATGTCTCTCATTGCTAAAGACGTGCATCTAGACAATAGGTACTCACGGCAGGTCCAGTCTCTCTTTGAGTTTGGCAGCAGGCATGAAGAAGGAATAGAGCATGGACACTCCCTGAGAAAGCATGGTGATCTCCAACTTATGCTCATTCTGACAAAGAAAAACAAAAATAGGCGGTTTGGTTAATTGTACGTCAGAAAGGAAGAAACTACGTGGTGGCAAAGTGAACAGGAGTGTGATGAGAACGTACTTTAAAATAGTCCAGGAACTGTCGGAGTGTCATCTCCTCCCCGTTGGGCTGCAACCCGGTGACCTCGAAGCGATCCCACAACGTCCAATCAATTTCATAGTACTACGAAAACAAATCAAAAGAGAGGATCGATGCCAAGGATGATGTCAGTTACAGAGAGAGACATCACAAACATCACCAAGTTATTGCTGCTCTTTGCTAAAATGCATTAAGAGCTGGGAAGAATTCACATTTAAAAAAAAAAAGAATATGTATATTTCTCCTCAGCACACACTGACACCATCAGCGTGAGAAGGCGAGTTACACTCACTTACACCCAGGCAGACAAACTGCTGCCTGGTGTATCGGTATTAGCATGGCTAGTTCATCATGGGAGATAAAAAACATCTAATGACTACATTTGGGTAGCATTTCAGAGATGACACTTAACATACTGAGTATTAAATTGTCATCATATAGACAACTAAACAGCGATTCACATGCGGCTGCCTACCTTGTGTGTGGGAGCAGCGATGGGCTCAGAGAAGGCAAAGAAAGGCAGGGCCAAGTTCATGAAGCCATTCTTAAAGGATTCCAGCTTCTTGTGTCCTTGGACAATCTTGATGAGCTCCAGGCACACCAGGCCCACCACTGCGGCCGTGGTGGTGGCGATGGCAGGAATGATCTTGCCGGCTATCAGTTTGCTCTGTATTGGATGGTGATGAGTAAGATGAGTTATTGTTTCAAGGAGTTTTAAAAAAGGTACTAAATTCTAAATTCAGAGCATTAATACAGCAGCAAACAACCGTTTGCTATGTAAAGATATAGAGGATTAATGTCTACCTGAGCAGAGAATGAAGTCACACTCCCTCTGTGTGTGTGTGTTGTGTGTGTGTGTTGTAATCAGAGCTTCTCTGTGCTTTGTTTACATAGCCCAGTGCGACCACGCGTGCATGTGAGTCCCAGTGTGTGTACCCTTATGACTAGCTCACAGGCGCCACTCTGCACTGTACTCATACAGCGGTTCCAGCTTAGAACGCTGCCCTGGCCCACGGCATCGTCCCGGAAGCGTGACGCCCACCCACCGGTTCCACCCCAGTTAAGAACAGATATCTCCGTCTGTCAGCACTGTTGCTGCTGTTTGCACTGTTAGCTCAGCTGTCGCCATGTTGAGAGTGGTGTGGAGGCAATCCCTCAATCATAGATATGCTCTGAATTTGTAATTTAGCACCTTTAAAACTTGCAGCCAAACAACAACAACACCAGTAAAACTAAGTTATTTCACCCAAAGGCAACGCCAGAAAAATGTGTGTGACCCACCTTGTGTCTGTCTGTGGGGGGAATGCTGTAGTTCTCTGCTCTCAGGTTGGATGATGCTACAATGAAGTCCATGTGGAAGTTGGTGTCATCATCCTGGTTACACAGCACAAACAAAAACAGGACTACAATTAGTGCAGGTTGATGGTTGCATTGAGGACTAACAGCATAGTTGGGGCGATTACAGAGAAATGTAGATATAGGAGGACAGATTGTGTACCATCTCAAAGTCAAACAGCACTCCGTTATTGCTGCTCTTTGCTAAAATGCATTAAGAGCTGGGTAGAATTCACATTCAAAAAAAGAATATGTATATTTCTCCTCAGTACACACTGACACCATCAGCGTGAGAAGGTGAGTTACACTCACTTACACCCAGGCAGACAAACTGCCTGGTGTATCGGTATTAGCATGGCTGGATCATCATCGGAGATTAAAAAAAAATCTCAAATGACTACATTTGGCGTTTCAGAGATGACAAACAAAAACAGGACTACAATTAGTGCAGGTTGAGGTTGCATTGAGGACTAACAGCAAAGTTGGGACGATTACAGAGAAATGTAGATATAGGAGGAAAGACTTTTGTACCTTCTCAAAGTCAATGGCGCACAGTTTGAAGTTTGAAGATTCGGGGGAAGGCAGCTGGACCTTCAGCTCCTCCAGTCTGGAGTCATCTATATACACAAAGAGATCAGTCGTTCATTTGTGTCTCACAGCATACGCAATGACCCCTGACTTCAATGTATAAGCTATTACAAACAAATGACATCATCATATAAACAACTCTTTAGCTGAAATTCTCCAAAAACTTGCTTTATGATTTGAAATGCTTTGTTTGCACATGCATAGATTTGCGCATCTTACCAACAGAGGAATTGCTATTCTGCAGCTCCTGATCAGAGACGTGGATTTTAACCCCTGAACGAGGGGTGAAGACTGGCACCTTGACCTCCTGCAAGATCTTGATCACGCCGGCACGATCAGTGCTGCCTGGCAGGCCGTATGTCTGGGCGAACAGGTTGGCTCCTGCCATTACGTAGTCCATGTGCAGCTCCTACACAAGAGAGCACTTCAGTCATTATCTTGAGACAGGATAGACGAGTTCAGGGCAGATAATGGTCTAGTAGGTGACACATAAGAAAACCCATACTTACATTGCTAGTGCTGAAATCTAGGGGGTGAGGACACCTCTTTGGGCCAGACCAGAAGGGGGCACCAGAGCTGGTGAGCTGAAAGCCACAAATAAGAAATGAATACATCATGTTCACTACAATGCAAAACCTAAAGCTGGGGTTGGGAGTGAACAATTATAACAATGGTTCCTTAACAAATCTCATTACTTATGAGAATTACATTCTATGCCTTTATTAGATAGACAAAATTAGAGAAAGGACAGGGGATGAGGGGGGAGAGAGAGAGATGAGAACAACATGCAACCAAGGTCTCCAGTCGGACACAAACCGGGCCTGAAACTGAGCTCTGAGTTTAGGATGCAGGTACAAAGGCAGGAGAACATCCCTGACAGATCACTAGTCTATAGAGTACTACAGGGATGACATATTTTTTGTAGGCCAACCCAGAAGTT
This sequence comes from Sebastiscus albofasciatus, assembly GCA_916701655.1. Classification (NCBI taxonomy): domain Eukaryota; kingdom Metazoa; phylum Chordata; class Actinopteri; order Perciformes; family Sebastidae; genus Sebastiscus; species Sebastiscus albofasciatus. Next base: position 141,659 of record CAKAOI010045788.1, on the reverse strand, counting down.
AGAATCACACAAGTTCCCTCAACAAAAAAAAAAACAATGAGATTTTGGTGTCATCATCCTGGTTACACAGGGCAAACAAAAACAGGACTACAATTAGTGCAGGTTGATGGTTGTATTGAGGACTAACAGCAAAGTTGGGGCGATTACAGAGAAATGTAGATATAGGAGGACAGATTGTGTACCATCTCAAAGTCAAACAGCACTCAGTTATTGCTGCTCTTTGCTAAAATGCATTAAGAGCTGGGTAGAATTCACATTAAAAAAAATTATATGTATATTTCTCCTCAGTACACACTGATACCATCAGCGTGAGAAGGCGAGTTACACTCACTTACACCCAGGCAGACAAACTGCCTGGTGTATCGGTATTAGCATGGCTGGATCATCATCGGAGATTAAAAAAAATAAAATAAAAAAATCGAATGACTACATTTTGGCGTTTCAGAGATGACAAACAAAAACAGGACTAGGATAAGTGCAGGTTGAGTTCCATTTGAGTTTTGCATTATTGCAGAAAATAAGCTCTGTGGCGAACAAACGTTTATGATACGTGCACGTTTTGTTCAGCAAGATAATCTCCACAAATGAAGTGTGAATGCAATCGCCAGAATTAAAACGCTAACGTTACACCACGGGTCACATGAGCACGAGTAGACACGACGAGTCGACGTGATGCCGTTTAGTAGTCTCATTTAGCCACTTGTTAGCAAACGCATTTTTAAAGACATGTAGAAGCTTTCAAAATGTTTTTTCTTATAGATCTGGAGATCTCTGATTTATCATGGCTTATGCCTGATCCTTCTCAAGGCCCCATTTACAATGTGATGAAAATGTATATTACTATTAGGTGCTTCGTGATTATATATGCCTTTTCTATATTCACTCTGTTCCACCCCTTTTTGTATTATAAGACAAATATGGCATCTATATGTATGCCTCACAGTTCTCTACTAAAACTACAGTTCCCAAGAGGTGGAGCTTCCACCACCAGGGTGTGCACAGGTGCACTGCATGGGATTGGTATTTCTACCAGCCTGTCCATTGTTGAATCATGTATGCTCTCTGATGAAGGCCTAACAGACCGAAAGCTTAGAATAAAGTGAAATACTGCACAGATCCAAGTGTGCGGAGATCTTTTCTATCATATAGTAGAACAAAATGTTAAAATCTCTTAAGCTTGTGTTAACGACAGACCTCAAAAAAACCATTGACTTCTAAATAAATTAAAATTGGACAAAAATACTAAATAATAACAGGGGACAAGGCTGTGTTTGAGTCTATAAGAAAATGGGGTGGGGGACCAGAGAGCAAGCATTCCAAGTCAACTGCGATATCATTCAGTGAGCTCAATAAGTACCTGTTCTGGGGGGAAGTTGTGCAGTAGCTGGCGGATGTTGTTGCTGTATTGGCACTGCCAGTGGTTGCGTGCCCAGGCTACACAGTCGGCCCAGCTGTGGGGGCAGTCTGTGACGAGACTCTTGTAAACAGCCTCCAGCACCTCAACGGGCTGAGCTCCGGGGAGTTTCAGGGTACGCTCCATGAATTTAGGATCTCTGCAAGGACAATGATCACAAACCAAACACGTGAAGAGCTGTCACTTTTTGTTCATATGTTGTTCACCCAGCAGGGTTGGTATTAGAATCATTTTAGTTTTAGGTTTCTACAGTGATCACTTGGTATGAAAAGGAAGGCAACTCACGAGAGGTACTGCATGGCGTTCTCTGGTGGCTGTTTGAAGAGTCCCTCAAACTCATCGCGGGCCCACTGAACAAAAGACATTATTGAGAACAGATCAATCACACACTGAATCAGAAGTACAGTATGTGTTAAACTAAAAACTGATCCTTTCAGATTGAGGACAATAAAATTCATTTCTCCCTTTAAATCATATTGTGACAATTCCCAGAGATATCACTGTTCTCCAGTTTGAAAGTGATAAAATCCATTCTTACCAAAAGCTGTTAAAGCATGACATATTCAATAATTCTATGTGTGTGCCTACTGACCTGCAGTGTGTGTTCGATGGCGTTTGGGAAGTTCTTGAGGGTACAGATGGGGATGGACTTCTCAGGTGGGTCTTGGCTGGAGCTGTACGACTCTGTGAGGAAGGGGATCACAACCTGGACGTTGCCTTTGGTACCCAATGTACCAGACTCCAGTAAGGGTTTACGGTAGTACACACACCTTCGATCCATGTACATACCTGCACCATGGGCACAAACATAAGAAGGCCGAAGACAGAGCTTAAATAAAGAGGGACAATGTATGGTTTCAAGTGTTAAGATCCTGAATTGCATTTTCTATTACGTTAACACCGTTGTTAAAAAAGATTTGAAGTAATCCAAAGTTCTGCGTCTACTTACGTGCATCAACATTGTCCAGTGCATTTGCCACTCCGTCAAGGCTCTCAAAGAAGTCGTCGTCGTAGACCCTCTCTGTGTCGGGGCCCACCCTGTTCTGGTGACCTGTGATCCTTATGGAGGGGTTCATCTGCTTCACTGCAGCAGCGGCTGTGTCACTCTTCATTTTCTGTTACCAACATACATACATACATACAAATGATATTAATAGTGACCTTTTCACTTTCTGAAGAAATACAAACATCAGTATCGTAACTGACCAGCAGAAAACCGGTATAGTCTTCATACTTTATCACTGGACTGATTTGTAGTCCACACAAAAATACTCTTTACTCTCATTTTCTGTGCATGAGTTGTGCTCCTTCATAATGAAGGGCACCATCACTAAGGACAGTCCAACAATATTTATGGCCTACGGCATGTCTCAGGCAGTTGTGGGTTTCTTCTGTAACATAATGTCACACTTGAATAAACTGAGGCAAGCAATGCCATGTATCAATAATAATGTTTCAATACCAATCTGTACCTTGGAAGGTCACTGCGTTTAATTTAGCGCCGCATGAAATAACCAATACTCTAATACATCAACAATGAGCCATTATGACCCTCAGGCATTCTGTTTCCTCTATTTCATGTTGTATCATTACGTCGTTGATCAGCAGCATTTAGAGCGAGTGCACTCAGGAGCAGTTGCAGCGAACAGGAAATCCATACGCAGCACTGCTCGGAAATATCAAATTCAATCGATAAATAGCCAACTTATGTGCATCATCTACTTCATATCTACCTACAGACAGGGCTGAGCAAAGATGATACTGACCGTAACGTCGGCGGGTCTGAAGAGGAACTGTCTGTTGAGGTTTGACTTCTCTATGGTGTCCATGTCGGTCACGATGACCTCGCCCTCGCCGCCTGCCAGTCCAATCATGGCAAAGTTTTTCAACAGCTCGCAGCCAATGGCACCGGCTCCGACCTGGAATGATAACAAAACCCTCTCAGTGAGTAAAGCTATCTATGTTGTACTGTATGTTCCATTGTAACACTACTTTACAAACATCATCCATTTACAATGTTCAGTAGAGAAATACTAGTATTATACTATACAGACAGAGCATGCTTGTGGTACACCAGGTCAAAAATATGTAAATGTGGCAAAGTCAAACAAATGCATCGGTTGGAAATCAACAATGTATTATTCCATCTCTCAATATTTCATGACCTCTTAGCACAAAGCTTTAAAAACAGGTCACCAGCATGTATAGTAGCTTCATTTTTTTTTTTTAAAGGCTAGATAATTCCCTATATACTTCCTTTAACTCCACTACAGATCATCACCAGACTTATCATCTAAAGCTCCCTTAGCAACAGGATGACAGAAGAGGTGTTAGAAAGTTTTCCATTGGTCGACTCACCAGGAAGTAGCGCTGTTTGGCAAGCAAATCCTGCAGCTTGGTGCCAAACACTGCAATCTGCCCGTCGTATCGACAGTTCCTCTGGGAGAAAAAAGACAGAGACAGGAGAACGGGTTTAACACCAATCTTTTGTCACCATCGTGTGCAGCCGTCCTCAGTATAGGTGTGTGTGATGTGCTCTGAACACCTACAGGGGCGCACTCTTCCTCTGTGAGCTCGACTCCTTCCTCTTCAGCCAGGCACTCCAGGGCATCGAAGTACAGCCACTGCATTATGGGCATAAATTTCCCTGTGCATGCCTAAAAGAACGAGCATATAACAAAATGTAAAGAACAGGGATGCAACGGTTCACAAAATTCACGGTTTTCGGTTCGGTTCATTTATGGTACTGCAAGGAGGTAGATTTTAGATTTCAATTATTTGGCAAAAATAAGTTAAATGTTTGCTTTAACAAAAGTATGGCTTACATAAAGAACAAACACTTCTTCATTAACAAATCTTAATTGAAAGAATAGGTCTTCTGCAGTAATTAGTGCAAACAAAAAAAAGCAGCTTTGTCATTTTCATATAAATGATGAAATTATAGACGAAGGCCATCAACTGGCAGGCCATAAATTCAAGCATAAACTCAACCAGAACTATGCTAAAGAAAACAACCCAAAAAACAAACAGTATAACATACAGTATGTCTCCAGTCCCTGATTATCAGCTCTTAAATGAAAGATATGGCAGTATTTGGAAAGGACTACGGTTGGATTTCTGTACCACTGTGTTAATTAAAAATAATGAATAAATATAACACACATTTCAGGGGGGCTTGTGCTGTTGCCTCTCTCCAGTTTCCAATCTGTCACTGCTTGTGTCAGTGCTTCAGAGAGATGTGTCACTGCGTGGCTCTAATAAAAGAGGCGCGTCTGCAAAACGCAGCTTTTTATCTCCCACTCATTCGACAGTGGCTCGTTGGTCATAGTTCTTACTATAACAGTTACGGCACTCACATACTGACATATTGTCAGTAAGAAAAAATTAATTACAAAAATAAAAACACAAATGTCTGTAATGTAAATGTAATGTTCCATCTTAAGGCTGTTGGTAAATCCTCAACTGCTGCTTATGCTAGTTTCTACAGGATAGGCACAACAGACTAAAATTCACACGTGAAGGCTCAGGCACTTTGACCATATGCTTTAAGTCTGCATTGTTTACGATTGAGCGTGGTCGTATGTGCAGCGATAAGCACTCTTATAGCATTAGATATTACTTTGGCACGGTGTGAATCTGCAGTGGGAGGCTGCCCGAATGCTGTCGGAGAACGGACTCTCTGTCCAGTCTGCTTTTGTTTCGCTCCGCTCATCGACACATTTCGGTTGATGCCGTCGTAATTAAATGTTTCAAGTGTCCACATATAAACCCGACTTCAGTTGAACAGTGCCGGCATACAGTTTGACACAAATTGTTGTCGGTTTAGCTTGACTATCACAAGCTACTGCGCCGCTACAGCGCTGTTACCATTCCTGGTGTGCTGTCAAACCTTCTGGGTAAAACTCACGCTGCAGAGTTTCTGTTCCGCGTGTGCGATTGGCAGACATAAAGAGCTGTTTGTAATGGCAAACCGTAAGGATGTCGCGGGCCGAACTGAACAATTCGGGTCAAATACACGTACCGTTCCACCCCTAGTAAAGAAGCATGTATGACAGACAAAGTTGGGATATCAGTATCGGTTCATTTTGCTTTCGATAGCCCGACACCCATTAACCGCTAACTAACTGGTTCATTTTTAAGAAAAAAAAATTAAAAAACCGCAAAATGACGTGAAATACGTTATTCACTTTCCTTTTACCCCAGCGCCACATTCCAAAGCGCTATATCCATCCAATTTTAATCTTTTATGTATTGCCTTAATTTTATTTTATGTTTGCTTTGAAGTTTCTTGCCGCAACACGGGTGCTCCAATGGATAGGCCATCGATCCGCTATCAGCCAATGTTCGTTCTAAATGTTCAGATGACGCATCAGTTCGGAATGGAATCATTTTCAATACTCATTTGTCCGCTTTCTCGCCTGCTCTTTAATTCGCTCTGAGTGACACAGCAAGACAAACACGCTCTTGTGTGCTCGCCGGGGTGCGTCCCCTCTGAACAAATTAAAATATAGACCGTAAATTAACCTAGGCTATAGATTGTAAATTAACATTTAGACCGTCACACGTAACGGGTCATAAATGTTCTTGATGGTTAACCGATTAACCGTTGACCTCTTTACATCCCCATTCAAGATTGACTAGGTTTGAACCAGTTAGTGCAGTACATGTCCAAACATGTCTATTCACTGATAACAGTAACAGCCCTCCACAAAGACACTGATAACCCATTTCCTGAACTTACGCAGTAGTATACCAAAAGGAATGAAAACATGATTTAAAAAAACAAAAACACATAACTACAGCAGATACCGTAGGACTGAATCCACCATATTTTGCACACAGTGCGCCACTGACCTTCATCACTTCCTGTGCAGCCAGACCTCCAATGAAGGCGTTGACGGGGGCCAAGTCACCAGCAGCAACATACGACAGCTTTTTGATAAGAGCTTCATCCATCTGCTCCACTTTAGCTGACCCCGTCTGGGCAGAGTTCACCTCTTTGGCTAATGTCAATAGCTCCTCACCATCGGCCTGGAATACACAAAGCACAGCATGTTTCAAAATGCTAAAGAAAACTCACTGACTAATACTGATTGAATGTAAATGTCGCTATGCAGTGCTGCACATTTATTCATGTGTAATGCTACAGTAATTTTAGATTTTGCTTGTGATGATAGAGGCTATATTACATTATTTCATTATTTCTCACAACAACTTTCCTGTCTCATTTGATTGTTAGTATATATATTAAACGTCATTATCAAAAGGTTGGGTTTTATCCAAACTCATTAAATCAAATACCCAGAAACTTCCGGCCACTGTGGTATTTCTAATAACATGGAGTAAGACTGACCCGGTTCCAAGGTGCAGGAAGGTGGTTGTGTTTCTTCTGGAAGTCGTGGATAGCCTGGAAGCCCACGTGAAGCTGTCCTGGACGCTCAAACTTGGCAAAGTCTGTCAGCACGAACTCCGGCTCAGCCAAGGAGGAAGAGAAGGATTTCTGCACGGCAAAGGCAAACAAGATAGCGAGGTTGGACTCATTAAATATTCTGCTGGTGACAGCATCAGTAGATAATGGGGTGGCACCAGTATCATGATGAGATTAGATGTGGTTTCACTGATCAATGGCAATAATGGGGGAAAAAAGACCAAGTAAGAAATGTCAAGGTAAGAAAAAAAGAAAAAGGCAAGTAAGAGTCACACTCCAAAAAGGTCTATGACGGAAATTCTAAATGAGCTGCTATGTCACTGTGACCTAAACTCGGTGTGGAAAAAGCCAGCCACTTACAAAAGCGATCTTCTTGGGCATCTTGACCTGGGACACGATCCCTCCTCTTATATAATCTGTAAAGCCAGTTGTCTCGCAGATGCTGAAGGTGTAGGGACCTGGAAAGAGAAGGAGTCATGTCAATTTGTAACAGCTATAACCAGACTAACCGAAACATGTCTTGTTCTTGAATAGAAACAGGTCTTACCCAGAACTTTAATTTCCACTGGCTGGCAGCCATTGAGCTCCGTCATACCCTGGATCTCTGTGAAGGTGACATGGTCTCCACTCTCAAAGCCATGACGAGCCTCATCCAGACATGTCACAACCCCTTGATTGTCCTGAAGAAAACCACGAGTGAACAACATTTTGGGTCAAAATGATATTTGTCTTGAAGCTTGTCCTTATTGGTAACAGCAGCAAATGTGAAAAAAAAACATTAGTAGCCAGTAGGGACTAACCTTGGTGATCATGGAAATCATGGCACTCAGCGGCTGCTCTCCATTGGTGTCGTACACCGTCATCTCCTCACCGAAGTCACAGAAAAGCTGGCTACAAAACACAACATGCGAATGTTAACACTAGACCTCGATGTGTGAAAGGTAAATGAACGAGAAGGGGCCGCAATCTTACCCAAACAGACCACGCGTATCTGCGACAACCAGCTTGATTCCTTTGCGGTGGCAGAACTCTCCCACCTGCTGCGCCTCTTCCATAGTGGAGTTAGTCAGCACCACCACCTAGGGCGCAAAGAGAGACATTTAAAACACCAACTTTTCTTTTCCCTACCGACTGCTGAAATGAGCGGGGCACTAGCTTCTACCCAACTTATACCTGGAACTTGGTCATGTAGTCGTCGGTGAGTGCTTCGGTGTAGGCGGTCACAGGAACGTAGTTGTTGAGTTCAGCCAGACGTAGCTGACTCACCTCTGCTCGGTTCTTCCCCAGGTCTTCCTCCCGAAGGTAAAACTGACCACACAATACAGATAGAAAATGTCAGGGAAGAACGGATAGAATAAACACGTCCACGCATATCGGGAAAACAACTTGTGTCCATGCTAAGGTTTTCAGGTCATTTTGGAAGGGTTCTCCATCAACACAGAAATATCACTAAAAACAGCTCAAACTTTTCTATCTGCTCTCTCTTTCTATTTCAGTTGGCTGACAAATTGAGGCGATCGCGGCTATCATTTAGTCAGGAAAGAGACAGACCCAGTTGAGTCACTCCACTTGGTCTCAGCAGTTTAAACCTTGTTTCAGTCACCTCCTAATCTACACAATGATTTATTTAATGTTTCAGTATAGCCAAATACACAATAAGTATGCAAATTGGCTGTACTGACATTCAAAACGTGCAATCAGAAGAGTTAAAAGGTGACAGTTGGCTTCCTCTCAATTCTGCGTATTAGCCGAACATGTCTGTGCAGGAATACATCAATGTTGGAAAATGTGATCCAGCTAGTATCGTTTGTTTTTTTTACATCTGTTATCCAATATAAAAAAAAGCATTAGTCAAGTGTAGACATGGCCTGAGATTCTGTGGTTGATTACTATAAAAAAATGGATGACATGTCATAAGTGACCGAAATATACATAGGCTATTCAATTGAATGAGAATAGAAACTGGGGCAAATGCCAGTGGCTAAAATAGAATTTTTTGAGAGCACAAGGTTAACCTCAGACTGGGTGATCACAGATGCAGCTTACATACCCAATCATACACTCTTGTAAGGTCACAAAAAAAGAGGCCTCTGCTGAGCATCCTGACTGAACACCTGAGCAGTCCATTCACACATTTATCCGTCTGGCCTTAAATAGACACATTCGAATGCGGGGTCGCAGGCTGATGGACCTAAACAATCTTGCCACTGTAATGATGTCCTAAAACAGGCTTTAGCTCTACGATGATTATAACCCAGGGAGAGGCCACCCACTGATAAATCTGGGTCAGCCCATGGGTAGCAAGGGTGGGGGTGGCTGCAGTACTCTTTTTGGATAGCAACAATACTACACAACGAGTGACTCACAACAGATACTCTACTTTGGAATCAGGCTCAAAGACTATGGCACACCAGATGAATCTCCAATAAAAGTACAAAAGGCTGAGTGAACCATTGTCTGCCCGACTGAATAAAACAAAAACAAAAAATTTGATTTGCAAAATGAGAATAGCCGTGCATGCTTCCACACACCTGAGAGGAGAGGTCTCTCCATTCTGCAACTCCTTGGTCATGAACAGTGACACTTCTTACTCCTGCCAGGATGACGTTCTTGGCAATCTCCACTCCAAGACCTCTCATACCAGAGACTAGGACATTGGAGTTCTGCATGCGCTTCATAGCGTCATGGCCCAACACGTACCTACAGAAGGAGAGGAAGTACCATCAGCACAACAATGCGTTGTTTAACAACAAAAATAAAAAACAAATCAAAGTTTCTCCATTTTCCCTTCATTAGATCAGACTTACAGTTGTCTGGAGTACAGGCCTTCGTCAATCTCAGCATCATTGCCATTCTTAGCCATGCCCTGGAAAAAACACAAAGAGGGGTTGCAATCAGTTTGTGTATCAAGTTTTATCAAAGGTGTATTGTGTGTGTGTGTGTGTGTGTGTGTGTGTGTGTGTGTGTGTGTGTTTTAGTGCTTACGTTGGCAGGTGTGTGGGACAGATCAGTTCTGACAGAGTTAGAGGAGGAGCAGTGGGATCCCGTCTTCGTCTCTGTGTCTGACAAGCGACGCTTCTTGGACAGCGGCGAGCTGGACATCTGTGCATCAACACACAATGTTAAAGACCGTCATATGAGGCAAGCTGCCCCATGTTGGCACAAAATGTATATTAATTAATATATAATGTATAATATATATATATAAGTAATTTAAGCTCGACAGCTTCAGTGATTGAAAATAAATAAATCAAGCATACAGAGGCAACCTAGTGTCCACCTGTTTGTATTTCGTGGAGGTTTTCCAAAAAGACAATAGCTTTACATTTTAATTTACAAATAAGTGAAAACATATATAAGTCAATGCTACGGTGCGAGTATCTAAAGCTAAATGCTACCCAAATCCCCCTTCATGTTGGAAGAGAGGATTTCTAGTCCAGGGAGCAGCTGGGCTGGCTGCAGGCCAAACACAAATCTGCTAGAAAACGAACTGAGCCTGGGAGGAGACATGAATAGCAGCATTATCAGTTCTTTTCATGCTCAGAGAGACAGGGGTGGCTGTTTACTGCTCATTGTTCATTATGCCGGTTAGTTAAGGGCCTGCCAACATCGTTTCAACAAAAAAAGAGCTGAATCATTAAAACTTCACTGCGGTAAAGTGAGCTACACCTCACGGTGGCCTGCAGGTGTGGACACAAGGATCCATACAAAAGCAGTGGGAACTATCCTCGGTATGGAGACATAACAAGGTAGAAATGAAATAAAACTAACAAACGAAGGTTACATTGTGATTAAGGGGATAATCTGGACAAAGGCAGTGACTTCGGGAAGTGAAACAGGCCGCAGTATCTCGAACATACATTCCCACCGCGACGGCCACAATTTCCGCATCTAAACCTGCTGCCCTAAAGAGTCAAACTTAACCGTTTAGAAACCTTACTACAGCTTCACATGATAAAGGGGAAGCTGGTACAAGTCTTCAACAAAGCACATCAGCTAAAATTACATTTTACTGAACGGTAGCTGTTCATCAAAATCGAAAATGAAGACATGATGATACAGCAAAGCACGGAGGAGGTTAGTCCGGTTACCGTGCTGCTGCCGCTTCTTCGCACACCCTGACACAAACATAGCACCATTTTTTTATGTTTTAATGTTAATCAAAAAGGTACATCAAATAACAGATAACGACACCAAGAGGAAAACAGATTAAGTCGGCTGCTTGCCTTACCAATCGGTTAACGTTAGCCTAAGTGATTTGGCAAAGTGGACAGAACATTAATAAGTTAAGAGGCAAGAAAACACCGGAGTCTGTCTCCATTAGCAGCTCGGCCTAGGCCTGCTGCATCTCCTCCTATCAGTGCGGAACACACAACTTTACAAGCTAGCAGCTGAAGCTAGATATATGCAACCTGCTCGCAGAAAAACTGATTGATTTTGATGACAGCTAGCTAAAGCACATCTCCTCTATCTTGATGTTTCAACACCCCAAACAGAATCCACCGTCCGACTTTTGTCACAATCAATGAAAGCCTATTTTTTTCAGCGAATGAAAAACACCTAAGGTTAGCCATCACTACTCGTGCTCCCATTGATTTCTCCTTTTTCTCTTACCAATAATCCTTCTCGGTCCCTTCCCAATGCGAACCCGCTCCTCACCCGCAGTTTATCTCGATGTCAAGTTAAATAAACGATGATTGTAAATTCGACAAAGAAAAAGAAACGCGATGCGGAGGATTTAGGATGGTCTGGTCTGCGGCTGTATATTGTCGAGTCACTATGTCGTTGTGTGCTGAGAGAGGCTCTCTTCTATGTAATTGCGTTGCTGGCTTTGCGACTGCAGACGGGGAACAAAACCAAAATGGCAGATGGAGAGAAAGGGGCGGAGGAAGCGAAGTGACGCATGGGCTGAAATATTCAACAGGAACAGGGTGGCTGTGAGAACCAATACATGCATGGTGAGCACGCTGCTAAGCCAAGGGGAGCTGCTCATTGGCTGCTAAACATACATCGTCCCGCCCCCCCTGCAAACCAGAAAGATGCATGCCATGTATATTACTGTACAATGAACTGCAGGACAAACCATGTAAGAAAGAAACACCTTGCAATTCTGCTAAACAATGTCTGACACAAGAAGTGCAAAGAAAGCAAAGATCCAAACTCTATTTTGTGTTATTTTCAAAATAAAGACCCCGTCTGTCGGTAGCTGAATGAGATCCAACAATAAAAGCATCTTTGTTTCAGTGGCAGGTTAGGGAAAAGTCGTTCCATTGTGGAAATGTTTACACAAAACTTACACCCGACGTGCCCCATGTAAGGAAATAACATAAGCCCAACGCTCATTCATCCCGCCCCCCTGCAAACCAGAAGATGCATGTCATGTATATTACTGTACAATGAACTGCAGGACAAACCATGTAAAAGAAACACCTTGCAATTCTGCTAAACAATGTCTGACACAAGGGCAACAAAGCAAAGATCCAAACACGGACTATTTGTGTTATTTTCAAAGTAAAGACCTAAAGTCTATCGGTAGCTGAATGAGATCCAACAATAAAAGCATCTTTGTTTCAAGTGGCAGGTTAACGTTTCATTGTGGAACTGATTATACAAAACTTACAATGCACCATCAAAGGAAAAAAACATCTTAAGGTTTAACCGAATTGGACATATTCTCACTGCACCACCAAATGGGTGTATTATTATGGTTTCAAGATATTATCCTTTTTCCTGAGTTCAGCAAAACACTAGTCAAGACTGATGGTGCTCCAATGATAACAGAGGTACAGGTTCAACATTTAGGTAGGCTACTTGCTAGCTATAGTGATGCTGAGCGTCTCGGCCCTCAGTCAATGAACAGCAGGACAAACCATGTAAGAAAGAAACACCTTGCAATTCTTCTAAACAAAACTGATAAGACAAAACTTAACACACGATGTGCCCCACAATGCACCATCACAAAGGAAATAACATCTTAAGGTTTAACCGAATTGGACATATTCTCACTGCACCACCAATGTGTGTAGACCACTTTCACATCAAAAAACTGACAATAACCTGATATTTTCGGGTGGAATTTCATTCATTCATTCATTCTCACCGTGCAATATCATTTTCCACTTGTGCAATTTTGTTAATAGTCTGTTTATTGTTAATACTGTATATACTGCTCCTATTTTTATACTTCCTTCTATTTAAATGGTTCATAGTTTGTTACACTTTGTTTAGCTCTTTTTTACTGTGTTAGCTGATGCATCTTGTTTTTTGCACTATCCCTTTTGCTGCTGTACACTGCAAATGTCCCCACTGCGGGACTAATAAAGGAATATCGTATCTTATCAAGCTTATCTGATGAATTTTTGTAGGCAGGACAAGTTTTGTACTAAAACATCTCTTTTTCCTGCCGTTTAGCTTGTCACAGAATATCAGATGGTTCATTTAAAACATTTTTGTTGTTTCTTTTTTTGTGTGTCTTATTTCATAGCATCCCGAATCTGAACCAGAGCACAATGGAGGAGGGTGGAGGGGTGGGGGGGTAAACTAGATTATTAAATATGCAATTAAGGAAACACAACTTTTGTATTGTGTAATCTAGGGCAGACCCAAATGCTTCGACCGTTGCCATGGTAGTCGACCTCCAAATCACTATTTGAATGCTTTGTTTTTATTTATTTATTTTTTATATACAAGTATGTGATGATAATGTATAAATAGCCCATGAAATAAGGAATAATCCCATATTATTCATTTTCAACATACTTTTTTATTATTTATTCTCAGATGGATATCAGTGTTTGTAGAGATGCGTGTGTGTACAGTAGTGCAGCAGTGGAACTGAAACTGAGGAGATACAGACAGACAGACAGACGGACAGAAGAACATGTCAGCTTGCCGTGCTGCTTCCGCCAAGCTTCGAATACCTTTGAATATTTCTCACCGAAGCTTCGAAGCCCAAAAAATGGTATTCGGGACAGCCCTAATGTAATTAGCATCTGTCAATCACCTGGCCAGGTACATCACATATAGATTGCCCCCATAGTTCCCATCACACGGTTTCATTGTATTTTCGCGTTGCATCCTCCAGGAAGTCTTGCAGTGTTATTTTCAATTTTGCGTAACTGCAAGCATAGAGGAAATGTTTGTTGGTAAACCTGTTTTGGACACTTCCTTATGTCAACTGACAAGGACATGGATGAATTATATCCTGGATGTCTTTGACTGTTAGGCATCAGATGTTCTGATACGGTTGTCTATCTCCCTTAACAAAGAACGTTTTAGAGTTTCGACACTCAACAACCTGCTGTTCCTCATTACTTGTCTGCTATGGATCATTACACCTGAGTATCTGATTGCTTTTGTTATGGCTTTTATGAATTTACTTCAGTTTATTTTCCAGCAGGTTATCGCTCAACAAAAGGACACGGGGTAAACAGAGCACTGGGTGTTTTTATTAAATTTAACAGTGACCATGGTGTTTTGTTTGATTAAGATAACTCTGTGTGTTCCAGCATGGGTGACATGATGCCATTTCTAATTTAACCCCCATAGGGAAGCAGAGATGCTGTTGAGTAACATGGGATTTCTAAACATGTCGATTACAATACTGACCACTATTCAGCAACTAACAGTTTCACAAGTCTACTTATCTTTTTTTTTTTTTTTTTAGTTTTTTTATAAGTGCTCTGGAGTGTGTGGAAACATAACCGATGTGATCATGTTGCAGATTAACAATCTATGGACTATGAGTGTTATTCCAAAAGATAGGAGGCTCTCTTTTAAAATAATCATTGCTTGGAAAATGTATCCTTTTTGAATGCCCTTTTTCAGGAATGTCTGATTTGTGGTACCTAAATTGTTCTTATTGTCAAACTAAAACAAGTGTGAGGAATCCTGAATGTAGCATCACATGCATGTACGTGCATGGTGTGTGGATTTAGTTTTCTTGTTTTTAAATAACGGGTGTTTCAACTGTTCTCAACGCTTGTCTCCATGTTTCTCTCCCCAGTCATCCCACATCATGCTGCAGCGCGGCGGAGCTCATGTCCGTGCTCTTCTTCCACACCATGCGCTACAAAGCAGACGACCCTCGCAACCAGTGTAACGACCGCTTCGTGCTCTCAAAGGTTGGCCTTCATTTATTTGCTCTAGTTGGTCGGCGCACCTCTGATTTTGTTATCAGCAGTGTCCTTAAAGACTTTTTTTTTTACCTCCCTCTGTGTCTAGGGCCATGCTGCACCTGTCCTGTATGCTGCCTGGGCAGAGGCCGGTTACGTGAAGGAGTCTGATCTGCTCAACCTGCGCAAGATTGACTGCGAGCTGGAGGGACACCCCACACCAGTAAGTCATGAATCCTTTCTGGTATTCATGCTTCCTTCGTAAAACAGAATATCATGTACAAGCCACTCTCATATCTTGTATAACTTTTTTTTTTTTTCCTCTCCTTTTCACCAGAAACTGGCCTTTGTTGATGTGGCAACAGGCTCTCTGGGACAGGGTCTCGGGGCTTCCTGTGGGATGGCCTACACCGGAAAATACTTTGACAAATCAAGGTGAGTGTGTGTGTGTATACAGAAACTGTGGATTCATCAAGAGGTTCAATAGAGTGTTGTTCTTGTTAAATGATGTTGAGTCAACAAGCGTTTTGCTAACCACAGTGTAATGCTCTTGACTGGCATGCAGGCAACTGCTTTCTTTTGTTGTGGGACGTTATGCTCTGTAATCTGTTTTAGTAGTAGTAGTTGTAATTGTGTTAAATCACTTCCTGACAGGAGGCTGCGGCAAGGCCAAAAGGCATTTGCACTGCTGCAACAGAGTAATACTCTTTTTGAGGACAATGATGATGAAAATGATTACCCAATAATCTAAGGTAGTTTGCACCTGGTGTCACTATTTTCGTTCTAAATCGATCAAAACAAGCTTTTGATTTCGATCCTACAAGTCAAAAGTAGGTTCAGCGATTCTTCCCGGTATTTTCTTTTTCTCTCCGCCTACTTGCGTGTGTCAGAAAGAAAAAAAATACATCACTTCAGAGACAACACAGCATATTTTACCGGTAGCCTGCAGCTAAAGACGACAAAGCGTATCTTACCGGTAGCCTTCTGCTGCACGTTGAGACACCATGCCCCACTGCCGGAGTCGGAGTTGACGGAGAAACAACAGAACTGGAAAATCCTCCTGCTTCCCTGAAGTGACCGGCGTGGCAACATTTGAGTTATGTAAACAACGAACGTGTCGTTGACAGAAACACTTCAGTTTGTAGGCAGCAGAAGATTTAGAGACTGCAGCAACCCAAAGAAAACAGTGCTCATCAAACTGTTTGATGATTTTCAGCCGCGGTCGCGCTATATCCACTTAAAATTGATTGCGTGTCGATATCGCTTTGTACGGAAAAGAATGTGTCAGCAGACCGGTTACGTCACGGTGCGTTCAGTGTAAGAACTAGTCACGGTACTCCTGTCTCATGACTGGTATCAGTTAGATCAGATGTAATGTTCTTCAGTCAGACCAGTGGTTTTTATTCTGAATTACTCTTTGGGCAAAACGTTTGCAGCCCTGTGGTTTGATCTTTTAGCTTTCTCTTTGGTAGTCCACCTCAAGTCTCAACTCAGCAGACTTTCATTAGCCATGTAGTAAACCACAGTGTGACTCATTGTTTGGAGAACAACACTAAATCCCTGTTTCCCCTTTCTACATTGTGTTTCAGTTACCGTGTATACTGCATGATGGGAGATGGCGAGTGTTCAGAAGGCTCAGTGTGGGAGGCCATGGCCTTCGCCTCATACTACAAGCTGGACAACTTGGTGGCCATCATGGATGTCAACCGGCTCGGTCAGAGCGAGGCCGCGCCCCTGAAGCACGACATGGAGACCTACCGCAAGCGCTGCGAAGCCTTTGGGTCAGTACCAAACTTCCACTTTCCATTCCTCCACTTTTCTCTGATTTCCTGCGGAAACATTTTGACATGATGGCAGTTTTTAAAAAGTCTCTGAAATACACTAACAACAATTAAACACAACCTTTACTGTCATATGTTTGTATTTATGACTTTTACTATCCTTCTGTTCTTTCAATTTCCAGTTAAAGAGTTTGATGCGTAACATTGTTTGTGCCGAAGTTGATAGCGTTTTGGGTTAATATTTGTCATAATGTGTTGGCATGCTGTTAAAACTGAGCCCTGTCTGTGTAGGTGGAACACGTACGTTGTGGATGGACACGACGTGGAGGAGCTGTGCAAAGCTTTCTGGCAGGCTCAGCAGGTCAAGGGCAAACCCACTTGCATCGTAGCCAAGACCTTCAAGGGAAAAGGACTCAAAAGTAAGTGTGTGGCTTTCATTTAGTGCCTGTTTTTATTTAGTGAATTATTTTATTCTATTGCCCCAAATGTTACTTATGAGACTTGTTCATCCCTTGGCTGTAGATATTGAGGATCTTGACAACTGGCATGGAAAGCCCATCCCTAAGGACAAGGTGGAGGACCTCCTGAAGGACCTGAATGCTCTGATCCAGGTCCCCAACAAGACCCTGACCCCTGAGATGCCCAAAGAGGACACAGCACCCGCAGACCTTAGCACCATCTCCCTGCCTTCACCCCCAGCATACAAAAAGGGAGACAAGGTACCTTTCACTCGTCACTGGCGTTCCTTTTTAATGCCGGCTAATGTGATCCAAAAATGATAATCACGGTTATTTTTGATCAATATTGAGATCACGATTATTTACCACAATTATTAATTGATTTGTGACAAAATATTTTATTTCACTTTTACATTTAAATAAACAGCACTGCTTTCACTTCCATGTAGTGATCTATACAACCACTGTGTTTATGGATTCATTGTTTACAAGAGCACAGAGCCTCATCATGTTGCTCTCCAAGTGCACCAGATTGATGCAAAATTGAGGCTAGATCTATGAAGAACGTTGTGCTCTAGGAAACGATTTATTCATAAACACAGTGGTTGAATAGATATTAAAAAAGTCACCCACTGGTTGTTAGTTTGGAACTGCTTGATTT
Source organism: Sebastiscus albofasciatus (assembly GCA_916701655.1). Lineage (NCBI taxonomy): Eukaryota > Metazoa > Chordata > Actinopteri > Perciformes > Sebastidae > Sebastiscus > Sebastiscus albofasciatus. The sequence continues at coordinate 123,803 of CAKAOI010045788.1, read as the reverse complement.
GACATGCAGCAGAGTTTTCTATGAACGGAGCATGCATTTTGAACGTCGGTATCGCAGGCGATCGTGTTCATTTAATTGTGGGAAGCCAAAATCATGACCGTGATAAATATTTGATTAATTGGGCAGCCCAAATGTGATCGATATTTATGTATGGAGTAATGGGTACAAATCCCTTTTGAACAGTCAATGAAAGTTTACTGATGACTGTTTTGGCATAAGGGTTTCTTGTTGGTTTAGTGGGTGGTTGCCTTGCCTCATACTGATATCTGCACCTGGCATAACTTCAACATGCAGAATATTATTCTGTTAACCTTGTTGATCTGTCTTTGCTTAACATCCATTTCGTTCTTGCCCTCTTTCAGATGGCAACAAGGAAGGCGTACGGCGTTGCACTGGCCAAGCTGGGCCAGGCCAGCAAGAGAGTGGTGGCCCTCGACGGAGACACCAAAAACTCCACCTTCTCCGAGACATTCAAGAAGGCCTTCCCCGACCGCTACATTGAGTGCTTCATCGCCGAACAGAACATGGTACACAGTATTTCAGTCTTCACGGGTGATCTAAATGCTGTTGCCTCGTTGCTAAGTTACGGGAAGTCGGGACACGATTAACTCACAACTTATGGAAGGGGGATAAACTTAAATCTTCACTACCCTAATCTGCTCCAAATCGGTCTAATCTGTTACTATTCCTTCTCTAGCATGATAATCCCAGCCTCTCACTTGTGACCAGTTTACACCTCCATGCTTAATCGCATCCGCTGTCATTAAGACTAACCCTTATTACCGACGTCTTTACTCGCTGCTGCAGGTGGGAGTGGCCATCGGCTGTGCCGCCCGTGACCGCACGGTTGCCTTTGCCAGCACGTTTGCCGCCTTCTTCTCTAGAGCCTACGACCAGATCCGTATGGGAGCCATCTCCCAAACAAACGTCAACCTGGTAGGATCCCACTGCGGCGTCTCCATCGGTAAGCTTTCTGCCGAAGCGGCACTGGTTCTCTTTTATAGCGAGCGTTCCCAGTCCCCTGACTGATCTTCTTCCGCCTTCAGGTGAGGATGGTCCTTCCCAGATGGCCCTAGAGGACTTGGCCATGTTCCGTGCTATCCCAACATGCACTGTGTTTTACCCCAGCGACGCAGTGTCCGCAGAAAGAGCCGTTGAGCTGTCGGCCAACACAAAGGTTGGTAGGCCACCTTGTGGTGGAGTTTGTCCAGTGAATTGACTTCACAATGACGGGGGAGTATCATTCTCGTGTTGTAACTCATCACTCTCTGTTCTCAGGGTATCTGTTTCATCCGTACCAGCAGACCAGAGACCGCAACCCTCTACGCTCCAGATGAGAAGTTTGAAGTGGGCTCAGCTAAGGTAATGATCAACACAATGATGTTACTAGGCCTGCAGCTATCGATTTTTATTTTAGTAATCGAGTATGCAACCGATTTATTCCATCGATTTAATCAAGTAATCGGATAAAAATACCTTTGCTTTACACACATCTTAATGGCTACTCCTTATACAACGAAGCTCCGATGCAAAGAATTGGCATCTGTGATTTTAAGTAATCTGATTCCTTAAGGAATCGTTTCAGCCCTCTGATTTTACACATGCTAATCCTTGTGCACCAAGTATCTAAATGAGATAGAGATTCCACACCAGAAGAATTAATAAATATGAATAAATGTCTACTTAAACCAGGTGGTGCGCCAGTCTGACGATGACTGTGTGACTGTGATTGGAGCTGGTATTACTCTGCACGAGGCCCTCGCTGCTGCTGATATGCTGGCCAGTGAAGGTAAACTCACATTGCCCTCTAGTGGGTGGATGTAGGTATTGAGGCCTGCATTTCATAACCACCATCCACAACGCCTCATGTTAGTTAATTTAGAGGGATGGGAGTCATCAGCTGCTCAGTTTAGCCAATACGGACTAATAAACTTCTCCAAAGTAACTATTTCCTAATGAATTCCTACAGGGAAGAACATCCGTGTGATCGACCCGTTCACCATCAAGCCCTTGGATGCCGCCACCATTCTGGCCAGTGCCAAAGCCACAAAGGGACAGATCATCACTGTGGAGGACCACTACAAGGAGGGTGGGTAGTTTTTTGTTTTTTTGTGCTCAAGTGTCCTGTTGCAGGGTTCTCTAATCATGTACCAAAGAGGTTTGATTCTTGCTAGAGAATACACCAGGGGCCATAATCGCAAACTCTTTAAGTGCTACGGTTGACCCTACCAGGGTCAATCAAGAGAGCATCATGTCATCCCTTGGTGATTGAGCTGGTTTGACTCCTCTGTCCAGGTGGTCTTGGAGAAGCGGTGCTGTCAGCAGTTGGCCAGGAGCCCAGCATCGTTGTGACCCGACTGGCAGTGACCGGTGTTCCCCGCAGCGGAAAGCCCCAAGAGCTGCTCGACATCTTCGGCATCAGCGCCAAGCACATCGCCAAAGCTGTGCGTCAGACCTTCGCAAACTAAGGACTGCACCTCATCTCCTGCTTTTCTGCCCAACTTGCAGCTACCTGGCACGTGAACACCTGTAAACTTCTGTGCCATCTTCTAGCTTTGGCCTGAGTGCAGTGTGCTAACCTTGTGTTATTATTACTACGGATGGGAATAGGAGTGCGGTGTTGTCAAAGCCTGTAGTGTTAATATCATTCCCCCGTCTGCACTGCGTTAGGACCCTCTTCTCCCGATTGGGTTCTTCTGCAACATTCCTTTCTTGTATCCATCATCATGTTCTCAAAATAAGCAAGTAGCTCAGACAAAAAGCATCACTGAATACTGTAAATGTGGTACGTTGAGGGATTTAAAAACCAACAGTCATCCCAGCAGCCGTCCCAGTTCTGATCCATTATGAAACGTCAAGCCACGACTTCTGTTCTGCATTCCAGCCATCATTTTCTTTTTCACATTCCTTACAACCATGCCTCATGTCTTCTCACTCGGCTGGCATTCATGCCTCTATTTTTCTAAGACGCACTTGTTACTGTTTGTCATAAAGCTAATGAACTAGTTTTGTAGTGTTTGGTCACAGCTTTTGATGCTTGGCTGTGGTGGAGAACTGTTTTTTTCAGTCTCTGTGTGAATCGTTAAACCAGTTTAGTTATGAACCGTTTGAGCATTCCTCTAATGATTCCTGGCCACATGGGCATCACACAATGTTACTGGCGTTCCAGGTCACTGGTGTCATCTGTTATACCTGTGTTGTGCTGAATTAAAAAGAGTTAACCCAATGATGATGTCTTCTTTTTGTGGTGGGGGGTCTTTTTCCCGCCCGCTAGCGATGTGGCTCTATGGGTGGCAATATCAATGGGTACACAACTTTGGTCCAGACTAAAATATCTCAACTATTGGATGGATTGCGATGCAATTTTGCACAGATATTCATGGTGCCTAAAGGATGAAGCCTGATGATGTAAGTGATCCTCTAGCAATACTCGTAAGTTGTAGTCTTAACTTATCTGTTTACTTATCCAGTGAAATATGGCAGCATCTACTGGATGGATTGGCAGCCGTTCATGGTTCCCAGACAACATATTCTACTGACTTTGATTTCCCGATTTTAGGGTTGACTAGTCTTTGGTGAAATATCTCTATTTTAAAAGGATTTCCATGAAATTTGTCCTAGATATTCACTGTGCCCAGAGGTTGCGTCCTAACTACTTTGGTGCTGACTTTTTATCAAACGTTGGTCGAACCATGATGCTCACATTTGTGGTTTTAAGAGAAATGTTCTCATAAGGTCAAAATATCACCTTGTCCAATTGATTTAAGACCAAATACTACTGTGCATTCCAATACCCATGCTACCATACAATTTAGTATGCCAGAAAAATATGTAGTATGCCACCAAATAGCCTATGTCGAATGCAGTTTGCCAAAAATACCAGGATGTCCTACATCCAGTAGCATTTTGCAGAAAGCAAGCCAGCATGCTTTTCTGACTATCCTGACCCACAATCCTCTGCACAGCAGATATACAAGCAAGAGGGTCAAAGTTCAAGGTGCAATGTTATGATGAAGTAGTATGTCTCAATTGTAGCCTATGCATACTGCATGCAAAAGTATGTACTTTGTAAGGGCAGCTGCCTATGTACTAAAAGTAAAAAGAAAAAGTATGCGATTTGGAACGTAGCCCTAGTTGCAAAACAAACACATCCCCATCCGCCTCATCTACTGCTAACTAGCAAGTGTTAGCTTGCAGCACCGAACTAATATGGTGAACATACCATGTTAGCATGCTGACTTTAGCATTCAGCTCATTGCATTACTGTACTAAAGTGCAATCTCACAGAGCTGCTTGTGTGGCTGTAGACTCCTAGTCTCGTTTTAAAGTTGTTGACTGTTTGCTACATGTGGCTTTTACAGATATGTGTCCAACATGTTGTAGAGCTGGCTAGTGGTCAGACTGTCTGGGAACAGGTAGTAAAGTTGTGCTACGATGGCAGAGAAAGGACAATAGGTCACAGCAGAGATGGTAAAAGTCCTTTGTGTCATAAACCAGTGACCGAAGAAGGGCTGAATCATAGGCCTCTGCTGTGGAAATTGTTAATCCAGAGTGTTGTCAGGTTGAGGTTAAGGAAGGGGTTGAATGTGGTCAATGGATTACTGCATGTTCCTGTCAAGATTTAAAGGAATAGTCTTTGGACACCTCACTATTTAACTTGGAAGGGACCTGTGTTTCACTGTTTACTGATAAATTGTCAAAATGTGCCATTTGGAATATGTCTGGATTTCTTCTGTTGTCTCATCAGATGAGCTTCAGGTGCACAAAAACAAGAATTAATACCTAAATGACTAGTCTACTTCATTGATATGATCAGAAATGATCATAATTCAGACGTCTAGTTGATCACAGAAGCCGTTGTCTGGGACATGACAACACGTCGCACACACATCTTGACAGATTTAGTGTGTGGTTACTGAATAAATAAAGAGAGGCTGTCAGAAGGGTATCACCCCACAGTGAAAATCCCAGTTTGGCTCAACACTCAGCCAGTGGCACCTGCTTGGCTTAGCGGTGTGAGTGTGAGGATGTACATGTGTAAGCATCACAGTATGTGTGCGTACAGACAGTATTGTGTGTGCAGAATGTAAAGACGGGCTCATTGTTCACCTCTCAGAGGTCGTGTTTGCTTTCATACATAGATGCCATAGTGGAGCTTGGCCAAACAAGGTTGGCTCCGACCTGAACTGTCTACCAACCCTGTCTCTTGTTTGGAAAAGGTCAGTCTGATACAGTCGGGAGAAAAACACAAACCTGACAGTGAATCACAAATCCGTGATAATGTCTCCGACTAGAATCTATCACACTTGTATGAAACTTATTGTGTTTCTATCTTTTGCCCTCTGTCCGTCTCTCGCGTCTCTGCTTTCCACCTCATGTTAGCAGACAGTTATGAAAGAGTGAGGAGACGAGGAGGAGCAGGGCGGGTCTGTGTATTTCGTGGTGCCATGAGCGAGCCTTTATTAACAATGTGAGAGTTTATTTTTTGACCTCTCCGCCTCCTAGATATTCCTTCCCGTCCTCCTGCTCTTTCAATTCAGCATTCACTTTTGGGTTGGGGGCATGTGCATTATGGTTTAGTGCAGCTTTTACTGTAATTATAGTGATGTATCTCCTTGTGTAAACTCTCACGTCGACTGCTGAACACGTAGTTTCTTCCGTTTGGCATCACCAGTGCAGACAATAATTCCGTGGATTTGCTTCATCCTCGCTTCAGCACCGGAGAGCTAAAAGTTTTGGACTTCTAACTACAACTGAAACAGCTTTAATTGAGTAAATATTTAACAATGCAGATGCCAAGGACATGGATCACGCTCATATGTCTCTGTGGCACGGTTTTATCAGGACAAAGCCTAAACTCTTTGGATGACATGGAAACCTCTTCTGAGACATCTGAATTAGAAACAGCAGCCGTTCATCCACCAGGAATCGACACAGGAGTGAGCTTGTTGGATACGTATGCATCAAGTTTGACCCTCCCTGCTGGTGAGATGAGTTTTTATCTCTCAAATGCTGTCTGTTTCTGTCTGCATAATCTTGGCCAGTATATGTTTTAATAGCTGAAATAGCTTTACTATATAGCGTAAATGTATGTCTTTTATTGTCTTTTTTTGCTCTGCTTTATGACTGGCGAAGAAGAGAGTGAGGATGAGCTTCTCCAAATGGAGGCAGAGGAGGAGAGGAAGCATCAAGGAGTTGATTTCAGGAAGCTGAAAGCTGGTAGAGGAAGGAGAGGTGCCTGGGGGAAGAGGAAACACGCAGCTACAGTGGAGGCCACTGCCTATAGAATAGTATGACTCTTGTTCTACCATGTGAACACAGAAATGCATATTTATAAATATATATTAAAAAAACAAATTTGCATATTTTATCTTCCATCTAGTCAGTTTTTAAACGTATTTTCCCCCATATCAAACATTGATTTGCTCCTTTGTTGAATCATGTCAGTGACTTTCTGCTGCTTATTTTCAGGCAGGTTTGGGACGACCCCTGATGGGCTGGAGGAAGCGAGGAAGAGGAGAAGAGGAGACCAGCGCTCTCATGGCTGCTCTTAAGGAGCTTCATGCTGATAAGCGGCGGCTGATGGATCAAGGGAAAACACAAGAGGAGGAAGAAGAAGATGATGATGATGATGATGATGATGATGATGATACTGACGATGACGATGATGATGATGATGATGATGATGATGATGAAGAAGAAGAGGAAGAAGAGGAGGAGGAGGAGGAGGAGGAAGAGGTGTGTACAAATAAGGCTGTTGCTTTGCTTTAGTTCATTGAATCATCCATGAAGCAATTTTCTGTAATGCAATTTCTCTTTTAATCTTCTGTGTCAGGAAGAGGAGGAGGAGGAGGAGGAGGAGGAGGAGGAGGAAGAGGAAGAGGAAGAAGAAGAGGAAGAAGAAGAAGAAGAAGAGGCAACTGAGGCCCCCAGCAATCAAACAGAAACCTACTCCAGCTCTACAGAGTCTCCTCATCTCAGCGAGTGTCAGACTGCTGACAGAGAGATCAGCTGCAGGGGCGTCGGCATGACTCACCTGCCAATCATCCACAACCTGCTGGCCACAAATCTGGACATGGCAGGTGTGTGTGTGTGTGTATGTGTGTGTATGTTGTGGTGGTAGAAGCATCATACAAAATGAGGCATGTTTGTGCTTGGTGGGATGGTACAGAATAGAAGTGGACTCTATAAAAACTAATACAGCCGTGATATTGATTAGATATGAACTGGTTTATTAGTAAATCAGCTTATTTATTAACGTTTCCAGTAGCTCTGATTCCCACTTTGATGCCACTGGCCATGTATTTTATTGTTTTCCACTTTGATGTCTCAACAGTAGTACTTAGTATTTGGCAAGAAAAGTATAGTTCAAGAACTGAAAATTAAAATAACAAAGTTCATTGACATTATTTACATCAAAACAAACGTTCCAGCACAGATATATGTCAAGATGACATGACCCCACACTCATGTGAAAAGGCTGTACAAGCCATATTGTATACTTCCACCACATGTACTTCATCATGTGTCACACCATGTGATTTATCTTTAAAGAGAACAACATCCGAAGCATCGCTCCACAAGATTTCTTTGGTGTGCCAAACCTGGACACGCTGGACCTGAGCAAGAACAAACTGGACGACGAGTCGTTCAGCCAAAACCCCCTGTCTGTGAGTAACACCTCTCTTCTTCACTGTCAGTCTCAACGCTCTCAGTCTAACACTCATCTGCAAGTACACCACACCCATGAATGTGCACTCTTTATGTTTAATTGAGGGTTACTTGTTCTTGCTTTAAAGTGATGTTACATAATGTATGTGCCGTGTGATTACAAATGCAAAAGGGAACACAGTGTCACATTGATGTGATGCATCCAAAACTCGATACATCCAATACAATCTTAACTGCAGAGCTTCTGCAGTCTCAAACCTGAAGTACCAGTCCAGCCTGCTCCACCTACGCACAAGGGAGTGTTACAACTGTAGTTTTTTTTGTTTTAAATAAACACTTAGTGTCATCACATCCCCAAAAGAAAAAAAAAACAAATAGGAGAGGAAGAGCCTAAAGGAAAACAAACAACAATTTGCAAATCAGGTTACTAAATTCTGTTTGTTTTGGTGCTTAAAGGTGCAGTGTGTAGGATATGGCGGCATCTAGTGGTGTGGTTGCAGAATGCAACTAACTGAAATCTCCTCCGCACACTCCTCCCTTTCCAAGACTGCGGCAACGTGAGCCGCCGAGTGCAAAACTGTGGTAACGTTGTTCGCCATCTTTACCATAACAACACTACTTTAGGAGTAACCGAAGTCAGACGACGGCTGGCGGTAGCACGGTTTTGCACTCTGCTGCTCACGTTACCGCAGTATCATATGTCAGAGAACTACGGTGGCCTTCAAAAAACGTGAAAGGCTCTCTCGAGAACCAGTGTTTGGTTTGTCCGTTCTGGGCTACTGTAGAAACACGGTGGAGCAACATGGCGGACTCCATGAAGAGGACCCGTTCCCTATGTAGATATGAAGGGCTCATTCTAAGCTAACGAAAACACAACCTGAAATGTTACACACTGTTCCTTTAAGTGTTAGTAAAATAAATTAACACTTATCTGATGGTGAAGTGCCTGAAAAAGCTTTATGTTATGCCAAGATAAGAGAAATAAATGATACATTTGTTTACAAACCCTTACAGCTCAAATATGATGTTTGAGAGCTAAAAGCTGAATACTATTTTGAGTATTTAACTGAGTGTTAAATATCCACTGGAGGTTAGAGTGATGTCAATCCACAACACAGATAGAAAGCAAAAAACAGAATCTGTTAAAATAAAGCCACTGCAATAAAGCTCACTGCCTGCAGGTGGTGCAAATCTTATGAATGCAGCAGATATTGCTTCTTCCAACACTGACATGTCAACACCTGCAGGTTTAAACTGCAGCTGCCATTATTTTCTTTTCCTATAGGTGGTGTAGGTAAGCATGTGTAGAATTAGTCTAATATTGACTATAGGCTGTATAGATATTGACCTAAAAAAAGCTCCCTCTTGTGGAGACTCTGCAGCCTGCTACATGTGAATGAGTGAGTTTGTGAGTTACAAGCCAGTTTTATAAGTCACTTTGCATCTAATTAAAATGAAAAGCAGTCTGTATCCTGTATCATTACGGTAATAAAAGAGCACTGGAAATTGCATTAACTAATCCGTTCTAAGAATAACCTCTGGTCTAACCTCTAAATGACCACAGGCCAAACTCAGATCCTGACCACGCCGAGGCAGCCCGCCACACTCTGACCAATCATTAGGCGCCGCCATCAGTGTCCTCTCACAGTATTGGCTGGACGGACCTGTTGGAAAACAGCTGCAGCCAATGATGTGGAGAATAAAACCAAATTATTTTTGGAGGAATTTTTTTTCTTCTTCATTTTGTGCTCACTTCCCAGTAATGACAGAGGACTGATGGACTGGCTCGAGGGATCCTGCAAAAGATTCAGTCCACTGCTTTTAGTTGACACACACCAACCACACCGGAGCCACACAGAGTGGCTTTACTAAAAATACAACATGATAGATGACATGGCAGAGATGCACAGATTTGGTGTATTTCTGTGAACTCTGTGATTGTGTCCTTCTCGGCAAGTCGGGATGGAAAATTATGGATTACGGAGTATCCAGTTTCTCTGTTTTATCTTTCTGATCCCTCCTTTTTGCTGCGTGTCATGTAGAACTTGACCTTTCTGAAGAAGCTGAACCTCGATGGCAACCAGTTTACCAGGGTCCCAGCGCTGCCGCCATCTCTGGAGGAGCTCAAAATAAACAACAACAAGCTTGGTGCACTCAGCCCTCAATGTTTCAAAGGTGGGATTTGTGTCTGTGTACATGGCAGAGAAAGGTCTTGTATAAAAATAATATAATTTAGTGTCCCCCCTCTAGGTTTGATGAACCTGTTGACTTTGGAGCTGGAGGAGAACACTCTCCACGAGGGCAGCGTGTCACCACTGGCCTTCAGACCTCTAGAGAGACTTCTGGACCTCCAGTTGGACAACAACCGCTTCCGTTCCGTCCCTCTGGGCCTTCCTCCCTCTCTTCAGGTGCACAGATGTCACTTCACTGAATCCTAGAAGGGAAAATCTTCCTCTTTAAAGGTCCAGTGTGTAGGATCTGGCAGTATCTAGTCGTGAGTTGAGGAGATTGCAACCAATTGAAGCCTCTCCCGTGTGCCAAGCCGCTGGAGAGCTACGGTGCCCGATGTGAGCAAGTGGGAAGTGAGTGGTGAAGCAAGAGAGAGCGGCGGCGGCGACGGGAGCGAGTAATGTTATCGGCTTAAGCAGGGAAAGTTAACAGTGTTTGGTTTGTCCCTTCTGGGCTGCTGTAGAAACATGGCGGTGCAACATGGTGGACTATGTAGATATAAATGTATCTGTATCTTTCTCTTCGTGTAGGAGCTGGAGATGAATGAAAATCTGATTGAGGAGGTGGCAGAGGAGGCGCTGAGGGGCTGTGTCCATTTGAGAGTGCTGGACCTGAGTCACAACCTGCTGCATGAGCGAGGCATCGCTAACCACGCATGGACCCGTCTCAGGTATGTCTGTCCATCCGTCCATTCATCCATCCATCCATCCATCCATCCATCCATCCATCCATCCATCCTTCATCCATCAGATCCTGATGGGCAGGTTCGCACCTTGCATGGCAGCCTCTGCCATCAGTGTATGAATGTGTGTGTGAATGGGTGAATGCTGACATTTGGTGTAAAGCGCTTTGAGAGGTCAGAAGACTTGAAAGGCGCTATATAAATGCAAGTCCATTTACCATTTTACCAAGAAATAAAAATGTTCTGCAGTTCCTCCACCAGCCACAAGAGGGTAGACTGATGTTGTTTTGAATTCTGAACACTTTTGTTAGAACTTTTTACATTTAAGCGCTTATCAGTTGATGGTTGTAGTACTTAAGATATTTGAACATTTCTATCAAAAGATGATAAATCCTCTGACAGATCAGATTACTATTTCTATCATTAATATCAGTAGACGAGGCTGGCGCTCTGTTTCGCGCACAAAAATGAACATAAACACACTCTAACACAAATCCAGATCAGTACTTTTGATTTCAGTTCTGACTGATTCACAGGAAGATTTTCTTTGTCTCTCACACCCACACACGCAGACACACGCACACCACACATGCACACATATCACAGAAGTTATGACAGCTGACCTTGTGTACTTAGATGAGCAAGCTTGTGAGGGAGAGCTTGAGGGCAACAGTGTGCCTGTATGTGCCTGTTTGTGTACGTATGTCTCACTGTGTGTCTATGGTGGCGGTGGTGTGTGTGTGTGTATATGTGTGTGAGTCTGTTGTTTAAATATAGTGGATTCCAGTGGGTTTTTTTCTTTGCTCCCTGGGATCCTTGTGAACCACAGTGGGAGCTTCAGGGAGGGGAGAAAAAAGTACTGAAGAAAGACAAGAAAGTACAACTGGAGAAACGTTGGATTTGACTGTGTGACTGAATGATCGTGTGAACGAGGAACTAGTAATAGGAAATTGGTGAAATATATTTAGGGGAAGTTTGACTGAAGAAATGATGAGATCTTGTAATCAAACATTGAAACAGTAAAACACATGTCCACAGAGAGATTATGTGAAGAAAGAAAGAATCTGAGTGGAGCTTAAGTGGAGAAACTTAAAGGCAGCACTCCGAGCCTTCGCTTGACTTCTGACTCGAACGACATCTGACACTTGACCTCATTAGTGGCGAGAGCAGCGTTCTTCCCATCGGCACTGCAGGCTTATCAGCTGGTCCTCCATTTTAAAAAATCTTCCTTCAGCACTGCATAGACGAGAGAGTGGGGACATATTCAACATGAACTCCACTAACAGAGCAGGAGCTGATTCCTTAAAGGGCAAAGGTCATTAGCGAGACCAGAGTGGCATTGAACAAGACTCCTCCCTGTTGTTGGATTATATGTCGCTCTACTGACATTTAATAATTAAATCCACACTGAAGTACTCGTGGATAAATGTCTTCATCATGTAGCTCTGCAGAGGTGTGTGGAGAAATATACAGAGCGGGCCTGAAACAGAGCTTAATGATAAAATAAACTGCAGTGTGCTGGTTCTGGTTAGCGGAGCACCTCTGTTTCATGTCACGGAGTCAGTCGGTGTTATTGCTGCCTCCTGCTGGGGTTCAGGGACTGGAGGTATGAGTGGAGGTTACAGGGAGCTGGGGAGTTCAGTTTGTACCTGGGATCTGTTTCACATTTTCTGTTTCTCAGTAAACTTATCCCAGATCTGTCTTTAGTTTGAGTTCCCCTGGGTGTGTTTACAATTGCTGCCAATGTGTGACCATCCTGTAAGCATACGCACATGCTTAACAACCGGTGGTGGAATTAATTATACTTCAGTGATGTACTTCAGTATAGTTTTTAGGTTCTTGTACTTGGCTTGAGTATTACCAAATATGGTACTTTTAGGGTTTTCTTTCACTATACTTTTTTGTTTATTTAAAGGAACAGTGTGTAACATTTCGGGGGATCTATTAGCAGAAATGGAATATAATATTCATAACTATGTTTTCATTAGTGTGTAATCAACTGAAACTAAGAATCGTTGTGTTTTCGTTAGCTTAGAATGAGTCCTTCATATCTACATAGGGAGCGGGTCCTCTTCACGGAGTCCACCATGTTGCTCCGCCATGTTTCTACAGTAACCCAGAACGGACAAACCAAACTCTGGCTCTAGAGAGAGACTTTCACGTTTTTACGTTACCTGAAGGCCACCGTAGTTCTCCGACACGCTTGTGAAACTGCGGTAACGTGAGCCGCAGAGTGCAAAACCGTGGTACCGCCAGCCGCCATCTGACTTCCGTTACTCCTGAAGTAGTGTTATTATTGTAAAAATGGCCTCTGAGTGAGGTGAACGGCGTTACCACGGTTTTGCAGCTCACATTACCGCAGTCTTGGAAAGGAAGAGTGAGGGTAGGGTACTCCGTTGGTTGCAATCTGGAACCACACCACTAAATGTCGCCAAATCCTACTCCACCTCAGGTTTAGTTACTAGTTACTTTGTTTTTACACACATAGTAAGATATGTAGTGAATTATATATAAACAGTGCTATGCTATTTACACATCAAAGCATCAGTAATATTGATTAAATAATAAAATATATCCTAATATAACTCCCACAGGTGACATTTTCTGCATAATAAGCACTTTTGATACTTAAAGTACATTTTGCTGAGAATACTTCTATACTTGAAGATGCCTCTCCTCAGGGGCACAATCAGCAGCTTTCATCTTTAAACACACTGATGCAAATCTAAAACACACACACACACACACACACACACACACACACACACACACAGACACACACACAGACACACACACAGACACACAGACACACACATATTCTCCTGGCTCTTTATGAACCTGTCAGCTCAAATAAGAGTCTGAAATGCCTCCATATCCGCTTGTCCTCCTGTCGATCAAAACCCACCAGTGATCACGTCGCTGCAGCCAGCTGACAGACCTGACTCCAACTCTGCATATTCACTGACAGAACCATAGCATGTTTTACATTACTTCCACTGATTAAAGCTGCATAAACATCACTCATTCAAATATATATATATTTCATGCGTAATATGTTTTCAATTGCAGTTTTTTATTCATGCCGTCAAACATCTTTATTGGGAAAATTATGGTAATGCGGACCTTCTGCTTCAACTACGTAACACTAAATAATGTTCTACAGCTTAGCATAATAGACTTGTAAATGTGTCATCAGCTTAAAAATGATCTAATAAAACTACTCTGGCAGTGCTAAATACCAAGACAGAAGTGGTGACTTATTTCATCTTAGTTTGTGTCGAAACAGATGGCTGATAGAATGATCTTTTTTTGTCCATTTGGTTTTTATTAGTTGTGTCACTTTGATGGAGAGAGGCTGTCTTTGGAGAAGACCTCTGCGTAAATTTACCCCTGCTGCGGGCTCAGACTGACTGCATGTAGGCACAGGTTCGCTGATAAGACGTGTGTGTAAGTGTAGTTTTGTTTTGAGCCTGACAGGACTTGTAACGAAAGCTCTTTTAGCTTCGGACCAGCACAAATTGATTTTGTAACAAGCTTACATAAATGGGAAAGCAAGTAGCAGTAGTGAAAACCTCTGACTTTAATTTAAGTCATCTTTGATTTTCATTTAAAGGTTTCCTCTTTGGTTACAAACACATACAAATACTCACAATGGATAGACACTATATATTATGTACCACTGCAGTAAACTATTAATGTCATATTATGTCCTTAAAGGTCCGGTGTGTAGGATCTGGTAGTATCTAGCAGTGAGGTGAGGAGATTGCAACCAACTGAAAGCACTCCCGTGTGGCAAGCGTGTTGGAGAGCTACGGTGGCCCTCTCCAGAGCCAGTTGTTGTAAGAGTAGTGTAGGTCATTTGAAGCAGAGCCAGTGTGTGTGTGTACTCTGGAAGTGAGTGGTGAAGCAAGAGAGAGAGAGAGAGACCGGCGGCAACGGGAACGAGTAACGTTACCAACTACAGCCCATGCAGGAAAAGTTAAAGGGGAACCCGCTCCCTATGTAGATATGAACAGCTGGTTCTAAGGTAACAAAAACACAACGATTCTTATTATCAGGTGATTATACGCTAAAGAAAATGTACTTATTAATGCTATAATCCATTTCTGCAAATAGATCCCCCTAATTGTTACACACTGTTCCTTTAAATTAATCCAAACGTGCTTCAGTCTGTTTTCGACAGATGTGACAATTGGCCCAAAATACTCCCAGATATCAATTTACCAGTATGTTCATAATTCAGTGCCCACAGAAGCCTCCACCATGATGTAGCTGAAGACATATCCGCTATCATCCATCCATCATTTCAGTCTTGTTCTATCTAGCCTACTTGGCACCGCCACTCTGCCTGGCAATACTTACCTATCCTGGTTTGGTTGCCAAAGTTCATAAGCCAGCTTGTGTAGTGCTGTCAGATGGAACTGTGTGTATATGTAAGTAATGTACTTGTGCTTCTGTATCCCTCTGTGTGCTGGTTCCCATTAGAGCCCAAAACCCTGAGGATGAGCAGACCACAAGCTTCTGGCCAAAAAACATGGACACACACATTCGTGCACACAAACACATTCGTGTTTTGCGTAATTGCTGTTTGCCTCTCTATAAATGTTTTAGAAATGAAGTAATTAATTAATCCTGGAAAGAGAGTGCATGTTGCGTGCCTATTGGTTTGAATATGTACGGTATGTATATCTGTGAATTAGCATTTTCAAATTCATACATTTGTGTTTACATGTTCTTGGCACATCTCTGTGTCTGTGAGTGTGTTTATTTGCTTTTGTGTGCATTAGTGTTTCTTCATCACATCATGTTGCACGCACACGGGTATGTGTGTGTGTGTGTGTGTGTGTAGGTGCTAGTGGGTGGAGGACTCTGAGAAGAGAGGACTGTGTGTCCCTCTGCTCATTAATACCATGTGGAGCTCTAAGCAGCGGTGGACTGCTGCTGAGCTTCTTGGCAAAGATTTAGAATACAAATCAGCAGCCCACAACTGGTCTGAACTGGTACTGAGGAACTGATTGAGCGATATATATACATATTTCACGGTTTAAAACTCAAGCAGAAACCACATTTTCAAAGAAATCCATAACTGCCACAATATGTGAATGTTAAAGGTGCAGTGTCTAGGATTTGGCGGCATTTAGCAGTGAGGTTGTAGATTGCAACCAACTAAAACATCTCCCGTGTGCCAAGAATGTAGGAGAACTACGGTGGCCAATGCGAAAACCGCCCTTTCTAGAACCATTTGTGTTTGTTTTGTCCGTTCTGGGCTACTGTAGAAACATGGCGGCCGGCTCTGTGAAGAGGACCCGCTCCCTATTTAGAATATAAACGGCTCATTCTAAGGTAACGAAAACACAACGATTCTTATCTTCAGGTGATTATACACTATAGAAAACATAGTTATTAATATTATATTGTCCCTTTAAACACAATCTGTCATCGTGCTCCCTCCCCTGTCTTAACTTTGTTTTTTCAGTAAAACATTTATGGTTGTATTAATGTAATGTTTTATTACACCCCTGTAAAAGTAAAGCATAGAGGCATGTAACCTATCTCAGGTTTCATGAAGTCTATAGTGGACCTTGTTTGACCAAACTGAGGGAGGAAGGCCTCATGCTAACTATGACCTTTCCTGTGATTCTGACAAATGATCAGAAGTTGCTCAACGTAGCAGCATTTTGATTGATTTAGTGATTTTAACCCCCTCTCGTTGACACACATCATCTATCTCGTGGAAATACAAACCCCACAAAAACACCGGTGATTAATGTAAGCTGGGAGTCGTAAAGTTCAAGGGAGGCGAGTTAATGCAGAGGTCTTACTGTAAGTCACCTTTACGAGGAGCAGAACTGCTGAGGCACCGACTATCAGTCAGACGGATGCCGGTCCGAGCGTCTCCTGCATCCACTCTCTTTCTCCTCATTGGTCCCCATTTCACTCCACTGTGTGGTCATTGGCTGGCCACCTGAGGGTGATCTGAACCCATTGGCTGTTCGGTATGGTCTATGAATGGCGGAAGAACAGGAAATGAGGTTCCTCTCCTGCGGTGAGCTGCGCTGTAAACTCACAACAGCTGTGTTGGATCTTCCAAGAAAAACACTGAACCCCTGTAATGCATCTTCACCTCAGACCCCTGAATTCTGGTCTTCTCTTTCCCGCAAACCAAACATTTTCATACCCCTTATCCTTCACTCAGCCACAAATTCACCCTCAAACTGCCACGCTTTCTTACATTGCACCCTCCAGGTCATTTTATTTACCCCCCCTGCTACGCCCCATGGTTCCCCCACAGCCTCCCACTCTGCACTCCTGACTCCCCAGCAGCGCTTTGCAGGAGTCAGTAACTATAAAACATGAAGTCTGCAGTTAAATGCCTTGGAATAAGAGTGGAAGTGAGCAGCCATTATTATATCTAATCTAGAGCCCTGTAAAACATGCTGACATGCTGATGTGAAGCAGGTGTACTGTTCACCATGATCACCATCTTACTTTAGCGTGTTGGCATGTTAAAGGAATAGTTCGGGTGTTTTGAAGTATGGTTGTATGAGGTACTTGTCCATAGTCGGTGTATTACTTACAGTAGATGGCGGTCGGCAGGCCCCCAGCGTCAACAAACAGAGAGGAGCCCCGGCACCGGAGCAAAGCAATACAGTGCTGTGGACAGGGACGGCAGAAAAACGTATTTTAGCCATCTAAAAGAAAGGCTCAACTAAAAAGAATTCTATCAGTTTAAGTGTACGCTATATTTAGAATATTTTCCGACGGTTACACTTTAACTGATATTGTTTTTTTTAGGTGGGCCTTTCTTTTAGATGGCTAACATATGTTTTTCTGCCGGCCCCGTCCATAGTACTAATATTGCTTTGCTCCGGTGTTGGTACTCCTGTCTGCCTTTCCAAACTGGGGACGTGCCGACCGCCATCTAGGTAATACACTGACTATGGATAAGAACCTCATACCACCCCACTTCAAAACACCGTAACTATCCCTTTAACATTCGTTACTCGGCACTAAACACATTGTACAGCGGAGGCTGGTGGGAATATTATCAGTTTTGCAGGTATTTGGTCTTAAACCAAAGTATTGGACAAAGCCATCCAATAGCTTTTGAGAGATTTCACTGGAACCACAAATGTCAACCTCATGGTGACCTTAGAGGAAAAGTTGGGGGATCACCAAAGTCTTCAGGATACATCATCTGGGAACCATGAATGAACCAGATTTTGTGCCAATCCGTTCTGTAGATGTTGAGATATTCCACAGGAAAAGGGAAAACGTTGATCTGATTGGTGCTAGAGGAAAAGTCAGGGGATCACCAGGGTCAGTAGGATGTATCCTCTGGGGACCATGAATGTCTGTCGAAAATTTCATCACAATCCATTTTATATTTGTTGAAATACCTCAGTTTGGACCAAAGTGGTGGACAGACTGACATTTCTGTCCATATACAGTCATGCAGCTTGCATGGCTAAAAATATCTTTAAGTAGAATTTCCATTTGAAGGTTTCCTTGCACATATCTGACTGAGATTGTGTTTCTTCTCAGTTCCCTGGAGGCCTTGGATCTGTCTTACAACCATTTCACCTCTGTCCCAATGAATCTGCCTCGTCGTCTCCATAAACTGACCCTCCAGTACAACAACATCAGTCACATCGCCGCCTTCACGTTCCGTCACATGCGGTCCAGCCTACAGTCCCTCCGACTATCACACAATGCCTTGAGCAATGAGGGCATGGAGCGAGTCTCTTTTGTTGGAACGTACCGCTCACTGGGCGAGCTCCTATTGGACAACAATCGCCTGGGGGAGGTCCCTCGCTGCGTTCGACAGTTCAAGAACCTGCAGGTGCTGAGGCTGGACAACAACCAGATCAGGTAGCGTCACACTCTCCATACATTTTTAAGAGTTTAATGTGATTTTCATAATGCAGGGATGAGCTAAATGCTTGCTTGCTTGCTTGCTTGTTACCCAATCCTGTCCTAATACCATTAGCTCTGCTAGTGCAGCTCCCTTTGGAAATGACTCTAAGGAGCTTGGCTAAGAAGCAAAGAAGGATATATCGTGGGACATTCAGTGTCTTGTGCAAATACATTTATTCAAACTGACTTTTCAACAACAGTTCACATCATCTAACTGAAATGGAAGGAGTCTTTGTCTGTCTGTCTGTCTGTCTGTCTGTCTGTCTGTATGTCTGTCTATCTGTATGTCTGTCTAACTGTCTGTATGTATGTATGCATGCAGGCTGTTCTCCTACACCGTTCGTATCTATACCTATGTAAAATAATGCACTGTAATTCGTATATATATATATATATATATATATATATATATCCCACAAAATCAATGCGTATGTATTCCACGTATCTGTGATCCAGGAAGTATTAAGAGCAACAAACGCCGTGTAGGGAGGAGGTCGGGGTGGATGGGTGTGTCCAAAAACGCCAGACTTTCCTCCAGGAAAATGGTGCTCGTACCTCGTGTGAATCCAGAAGTCAACGTTGATTTATTTGTCACGTAACTTCTGTACCTAATTTACGCCACTTCGCATGTTATTTTAACCCAAAGCACTTGTACAGCTCACACTTCTTTGTTCGACTTCACTTGTCTACATTAAAGTGTACGTATGTTGTGTTTGCAGGCTGGTGAAGCAGTGGGGAGTGTGCCACCCTCGTAACTCCGGCTCCACCTTGGCTTCGATCCATTTGGAAAATAATCTGCTGGAGGTGGAGAGGATTCCCCCGAATGCCTTCTCCTGTCTCACTGATGCCCAGGGACTGGTCCTCTATCCACAACGGGGGCACTCACATGACCAGTAGACCACACAGTGGGACGAACTTACTTGGACAGACAATATACGTGTCATCGAGACATACAGCTACTCTATACTTTTTTTTTCTGTAGGCAGGGTTTACATAAAGAATAGCGTTATCATGTAGTTTGCTTAGTCAGTGGGTGCTATCATGTTATCATCCCCCAAACCCATCTTTTTCTTTCACATCTCACCTTTAATTAGGGAAATGACTGTAATGTTTTTGTAGGTATTAAAAGCAAATGTGTAATTTACACAGTAATGGAAATAATCATTATGCAAGCGTGAAAGGTTAAAACATTGCAGTGGAATCCAGTTCTGCTCAAAACATGGTTTTACTGTCTTTTCATTCAAGTATAAAGTATTTAAGTGATACTTTTGAGACTGAAATGGATTAACCTATGTCTCTAGTCTAAGTCTGGGGCTTGCAGGAGGAGCCTGTAAGTTTAGGAATAAAGCAGTGGTGTTTGGATGTAAGAGGGATTGGCCTACTGGGGGGTCATGAAGCAGTCAGATCTCGAGACTGCAGCATGGGGGTCCCTAAGAAAAAATGAAAATGTCTGGTGACACAGCGTGAACCGAAGGGGCCCATTAGAAAGGAAAATATAAACATCACGCAGGTTCCCTATCACCAGATGACTTCCAACATAAACATCCACCACCAGCCGCTCAGCAAAAATACATAGAGTGACTCTGACAGCGAGGGGGGCGCCTCGGTCGGGGCCTCCGAACATGTAGTGATGTCGTAAGTCACCGTAGGATTGTGTACAGTAATTGGGGTGCAAGTATGTGTGCGTGAGAGGAGCAAGGCTGCCCGTTATTTGGGTTAGCAGCCAGGAGGAAAGACATAAGGTGAGGGACATGTTAGTGGAGCTAAGGGGGCAAACAGCAAGCTGACTTTTAGCACACAATACAGCGATTGTTCTCCGAAAGCCGCTAAGCTCCGTGAAAGATGAGAAGAGCAGCAGTTCATGTCTAGTTGAATCCAGTAAGATGTGGCTAGGAGAGCAAAAGGAAAGGAGACAGAGAGCTGGAGCACGCTCAGAGCTCTTTGACTGTTTGGGAACTAAAGCCACTGTAGCTCTGGTGTCCTGTCAACCTTGTTGACAAAGTGACTTCCCAGATCGCAGTGTTCTCTCTTTCTCTTTCTGCGTATCTATCGGCACAACTGTATCTCACTTTCCATCTTCTGCTGTTTGTCCCTCGTCCTCCTGCTCATTTAGGTACAAAATAACTAACAATGCACCATTCTTCTGCCTCAACATATCTGTGATCTCGGCTCTTTGAGCTCTGGGATGTGTGTGTGTGTGTTTGACGTGAATGAGAGCCTTGCCCGTAACATTTCTGTGTCAGATCCCCTTAACGCAGTCTTGGTGAGAACTTAAAGCTGCAGTGGGTAGAAATGGAGCAAATATGATTACGAAAAGTTATTTATTTATAAAACGGTCACTATATCCTGACTGTAGTGCATGAGACAGGTAATCTGAAAAAAATCATGTGCCTCTGTGTCCTCTGGTGTTCCTAATGGCATCTGCAAGATTTCACAGACCGGAGGAAAACAACCAATCAGAGCCGAGCTGGAGCCTTGCCGTCTATGAGCAGCTGTCAATCACTCGCAAACTCTTTTCTCACCTCAAATGTTTTCAAAAACATCTTCTCCTGTTTAGCTGTAAAATGATAATGTTTGTGACCCGGCAGCCATGTTGAGATCAGTTGAGGAAATACCAAGCACCGCCCACCAGCCGGAGCACAGCCAATAGGAACGCTCTCTCTCTGAAATGACCTGTGATTGGCCAAAGTCTCCCGTCACGGGCTAGATTTTTTTAAAGCCTGAAAACAGAGCCATGAGGAGGAGCAGAAGTCTAGTTTTATCTCAGAACACTTGAATTACAATATGATGAAAGGTTATTATGGAATTTTTGCCCAATGATGCCAAAAATATACTACCTACCCCCACTTTAAGTATAGTGCAAGTATAATCCCAAGTATACTTTATGTAATAAGTATACTAATATCAATGTACTAGTAGTATACGTGTCAGTGTACTATACTTCAATACTTCTTGGACTAAATTGGCCCACTTTTTAGTTTATAAAAGTATATTTTTAAATATACTTTAAATGTAAGTGTAGTAAACTTTGAGTACACAACTAGTTTACATCCAAGTTGTATTTTTTACTGCAACTATAATATGAACTATACTACAAGTGAACTTATACGTATACTGTTAGTTTACTAGTTATATGCTTGTTGCCCCTTTTTAGATTATGAAAATAGACTTTATAGTATACTCTCAGTAAATTACTACTTTAATAGTTTTTACTGCAGGTATACTTGTCATTTTTCTTTATGTGAACTAATAGTACTTAGTCAAATATACTTTTTTGCAAACTTTTCAGTATCAGCCAAGTACACTTAGACTTTTCTGTATACTTGTCAGTATAAGCCAAGTATACTTAAGTATAATTACATAAAAGTACATAAAAAGTAAACTGAAAGCATACTCTTTTATTTGAAGTTTAAAAGAAGTATACTAATAGAATACTTGAATAAACTTGTTTTTTGTAAGGGTGATCTCGGCCCCTCAAGCTGTGTGATGTGATGTGTGACGTGAAATGAGAGCCGTGCCCGTAACATTTCTGAGTCAGACACCCTTAACACAGTCTTGGAATGTAACTGAGCCAAGTTTTCTCTGGAACAACAACTTCCTTTTAATCCTCTCATCCTGTATCATTACCAAAATCTCAGTTCAAGTGAACATGGCGAGTAGACGCCTCGATTCACGTACTTGCAGTCTCACTCGCACCAAAAAAACAACAAACTAAATATTTTATGAGGGCTGATGGAAGTGCAGCAGTCTCTTTAATTTGTTAATCCACCCGTGCAAAGACGCATACACTTTACAGTATGTCACTTAGAGTGATGGATATAATTAAAATGATCAAATGTTGATTGGTGCTCTGTGCACTTGCTGTGTTGACTAGCTGGCTCCAGGTATTAGTTTTCAACAGAGAGCAGCGGCTGTAAATAGAAGAACAGAAGGTCCCCTGCAGATGCTAGAGTTACAAACACCCTCAGAGGGAGGGAGAAAGTTAATAAGAGAGAGAATGAAGCTGGGTTATTGAGAGGCAAACAGCTGACAAAGTTAACAAGGTTATGAGAGCACAGTACGTGTGGTTTAAATGTGTAAAGTGAAAACACACACATTTATATTTTTCACTCTCAGCCTGGGCGTGTAATCACATGTTAGATTTCTTTCTCAGTCTTGTGCATGTGGTGCAGTCTCTCCATTCTCCATAATTGTACAGTCATTTTGCAAACAGCACATTACTGTCTAAGAAACTACACATTCGCATTTATACTGCAGTTCCTGCACATATATAGGCGGAGCTGCATCAGTTCTCCTTTTTGCAGTTTCTCCCTCCTTTGTAGTTTTGCACAGATGGGACACGCCAGCTTTGATCTTAAAACCTTAAACCTCTTGTCCCCTCGGGTATTTTCAAATTTGACAGGCTCGCCACTTTCAGTGCTCATCCATCATACTGCGTGTGACATGACTAAACTGTTAAACCGACGTCCCATCACACCCAACAGATGTTGCGCAACCCGTGGAGCTGAGGCCAGAGCCCGTTTGTTAAAGAGGCTGACCGTATGGAGCTGCGTGGTGCTTTTGTCTTCTCCCCTGCTCTGTCTGTTCTACCCGGCGACAGCAGCTTCCTGTGTTTGTTATTGGAGGAGATGGAGGGGGCAGGGGGGCTGGCTGATAAAATAAAAACCACCAGTACACACAGAGAAAAGCAGCAAAAGAATTTCTTTTCTTGACTCGCCATCAACAGATAAAGTGAGGAAAGGAGAATGCTGGAGGGTGAAAGAGGGAGGAAAGTTTCTTTGCCCGAACATGAGACTGGATTACAATGTGAAGGGTCAACTATTTGGGGTCAAGAAAGTGCTTACAGCAGTAACCGCTCGGACGTCAGCCCTGAGGATGAGCTCGTCCTTCATAGCCAGCAACATTAATGACAACAAACTTTTATCGAGCTGAAATCCAAATGCAGAAACGCACTTGACACTTTGCTCGATACTATTCTCTTCTCTCTCTTGCACACACACACACACACATCACTCGATGCCAGCATCTACCCAAGAGCTAACAAGTGGGTGTGCTACTAGAGACACGTTAGCTGAACACTCGTAGGACAAAAAGAGTTTAATTTGGATGCCAAGCCCTCGAGCTACAGACCAGCACCATAATCAAGTGAACCACAACGAGAGAGAGAGAGAGACGGGCAGACAGAGAAATGAAGAGTGAGAAATGGAGGGAAAGACTAAAACTACAGAATGAGGGAGAGAGGAAGCAGAGAGAGGAGGAATGTTATCTGCAAAGGCCTTTATCAAAACTCTGCCTCCTGCCAACACCCCTGCAGGGCATTGATCTGGTCTGCATGCCTTTCCCGCTACTGTGGCCACTGCACTCTTTGAGAGAAAAAGACATATATCTGAACAAAAATACGAGCAGTCCCCTCTTGTATTGACATAGATGATGAGGAAAATGATTATGATTTGATGCTCAAAAGTCCTGAAGCAGCAGAGCTCACAGATAACGCGCCTGTGTGGCCGACTTGGTAGGCTACAGAGTCGGAAAAGTTCCCAGATGGTGTGGCTTGCCAAAGTCGCTGCCTCGCTCTGGGTGCTGGCAATATGCAGAGGAAATCAGAGAGAAAGAACACTTTATCCTGCCAAAACAAAATTTAATAGGAAACCCGTGAGAAGATGCAAAAAAACCATACATTTTATAATCACAGTTCTAGAAATACATTCTCTGCATGATTTTTGGTGGAGCTCTGTGGTATCTGTCCTCCCACAGTGATCAGAGAGTAATGTGTTGCTTGGTGTTATGTAATTAAATGGTTGGTTAAGAAAAAAAACTTCAGTATGACTCAGCAAACGTCATAAAAAGTCCACCAATATAAGTCACAACACTTCCAGATAGGTATATAGATAGATAGATAGATAGATAGATAGATAGATAGATAGATAACTGCACAGGGATTAGGGCTGTCAATCAATTAAAATATCTAATCACGATTAATCGCAAATTCATCCCAATTTTTTTTATCTGTTCAAATGTACCTTAAAGGGAGATTTGTTAAGTATTTAATACTCTTATCAACATGGCAGTGGGCTAATATGCTTACTTTATGCAAATGTATGTATATATTTATGATTGGAAATCCATTAACAACACAAAACAATGACAAATATTGTCCAGAAACCCTCACAGGTACTGCATTTAGCATAACAAATATGCTTAAATCATAACATGGCAAACTGAAGCCCAACAGGCAACAACAGCTGTCAGTGTGTCAGTGTGCTGACTTGACTATGACTTGCCCCAAACTGCATGTGATTATCATAAAGTGGGCATGTCTGTAAAGGGGAGACTCGTGGGTACCCAGAGAACCCATTTTCATTCACATATCTTGAGGTCAGAGGTCAAGGGACCCCTTTGAAAATGGCCATGCCAGTTTAGCGTAAGTTTGGAGCGTTATCTAACCTCCTTCGCGACCAGCTAGTATGACATGGTATCTTCACTCTAGCTTTAAAACTGAGCCCGCAACCTAAAAATCACAAACTGCATCCATGCGTCAGAGAAATTAGTGGTGTTAAAACAAATGTGCGTTGACAGCCCTGATAAAGATACATTTTTGTTTGCCCTTTGCTGTAAGATTTCATTACAGGAGCCATAATAGCAGCTTACCGTAGGTCCTTGTGGTGCTGTAGTAGTGAAGTATGTCTGAGCTGTTTCAGACGCTTTTAATTGCTCTCTTCAAAAGCAATTAGACATGGCAGACCTCAGAAGACACAAAGTTCAAATACAGTGCACCATCTCCTCCTCTTATTATTTCTTATTTAGGAAACATCAACATGATATTACTGTGGGGAAAAAGTTTTTTTTGTGGCCTATACTTATCTAATGGATGTACAAAAATAACAGCAACACCCCTTAATTTGAAGGAATCTACACTGTAAAAAAAGAGTGTAAAATAACGTAATTTTCCAGCAGCAGGGGCGCCAGAAAATGTCTGTTAAAAAAGGGAAAAATACTGTCCGTTAATTAACATAAATAAACTGTAAAAAAAACAGTAGTTATCTTTATATAATTAGCCTTTATCACTGTAATTTTACAAGAAATATTTTACTTTTAACATATATGTATTGTTAGAATAGTCAAACACCGTAAATCTAAGACCATTTACATATAAATCACAAATGAAACATGCAATTTTATGTTGCAAGAGCCCAAATTTACATTAACTCAGAAGTTTTGCAAAAAAATCTGCATTTTTACAAGAAATATTTTTAGAATTCCATGAAATCCTTTTCTTCTAACATAAATAAATTGTTAAAATAGAGTCATAAACCTCTAAAAAACAGAATAATTATCTTTGAAAATGATCAACAAAAGCTTAAATACAGATAATTACGATTGTGATTACAAAAAATACTGTAAATCTAAGACCATTTACATATAAATCACAAATGAAACATGTAATTTTTAAATTTTTTTCTGTCATTTTGAAATACAGACAAAAAATGTAAAATGTCTTGAAAAAAACTGTACATTTTTTTTTTTTTACAGTGTATAAGTGTGTAATATGTCATTGGTGTAAAGTCATTCCTATAGTATTGTAGTTTTCTATAATATCTACATGATGTCACTTACTGTACTCAGGCCTCTCCTCCTCCTCCTCTTCCTCCTCCTCCTCTTCCTCCATCCAGAAAGGGGAGAAAGGAGGCTGGCTTGTTAACTTTATGGGCTTGACCCCCCCTGCTCTCAGTCATTTCCTCGGTTTGGTCTGCAGCAGCACACACGGTGCCCTGACACACAGTGGCGGAGGAGCTGCGGCTGGATGTCAGAGGACCACAGGGGAAATACTGCAATAATCCATAAATGTGATGAAAATATAGGACTTTAAAAAAAAATAATCTCCGGGATAATCTGACGCACAGAAGGAGAAACCTTCAACCTGTTTTTTCTTTTTTGGAATTTGGAATTAATATCTATTTTTTTTTTATCCATAAGGTAGGGGTGATGGGTTATTTTCAATATATGTACTTTTCAGTCTTGTAATTGGCAACTTTGTCCTCTTCTATAGGCAGATTTTTACTTACAAAATATTAAGTTTTACTTACTATATGTGACATATAGAAACTTTTAAACTACAGTTATATAATAATGATATCAATAGAATTTGAATTCTAGTAGCTTTAAACTCTACTGCCACATTTTATGCACATTTTTTAAGATTTTATTAAGATTTATGTTGCCAACATTTATATTTTCAGTCAAAGTTGTCATGCCTTTTCACAGTTTGCACCACTTAAAAAAATGTATATTATTTATGTTTTTGTTTCCTCCCCTCACGATTATTATACTATATTAAAATATGATCCGTATTATCTAATGCAACCTGTTGCAGTGCGCATCTGATGCTGCAACTTTCTATCAGCTCTTTCCTCCGGAGTTACACTAGATGGCGCACCGAGTCTCCAAAGACTGCTCACTGGGATTTTTCTTTTTTTTTAGTGGATGAGATTATGATAATTAAGCAACACCTTTCTTTTTTCACTCACTTTATCCTCAAATAAACGCGACCTTATTCCCTCATCAGACTTTAAATGTAACACAGGGCATTTATAGGGTATTTTACGCGCGTCCCTGCGTCATGATTTAGGGAGAATAATTATAGAGAAACGTGCCAGTCAAGTTCTGCTTCACATCTGCTCTACCCTAAAATCCAGCCTCTGTATACATGGTGCTCAGATTGAAATGTGTTGAAAGAACTGTGGCCTGGGGAAACTCTATGTAACAAGGAGATTATTATAGCCTGCTGTGCTTTATTTTGTCACATAATATGATGCAAACAAACATGTAGTCCTTTATTAAAGGACTTGTTTTCTGTCTGTGGCCCCATTCTGTCTTGCGCTGATGACTTCATGACCGACAATGGTTAACTACCATTTATACCAGTGTGTTTAACCAGTGAGTCACATTACTGTACATAGACACAGAGCAAACACAGTGTCAGACTGTGGAGTCAAAATGATGGTCTACATCTGTCTGTTTCCTGACCAGCCTGTGGGTTGACCACCTACACCTGCTGGTCTGTCTGTTCTGTGATTCTCGCTGTCCGTCCACCTGTCTGTCTCATCATACAGCCCAGTCGCGCAGAAGTTTGTGAAATAGTAACGACATGTTATGTATTAATTCGTCTACATAGATACGAATTTCATTTTTTTTTTCGTGATGGACAGCACAAAATCTATTCGTATGTAATCGGAATGCTGCGAACGAACGAAGGAGGACGGGGTGGACAGGTCGGTCAAAAAACACCGGATTTTCACTCAGGAGACCGATGTTGGTTTATTTGCCACGTAACTTCTGTACTTAAGTTGCGGCACTTTCAAAGTAATTTTAACCCAAACCATGATCTTTTCCGAAACCTAACTAAGTAGTTTTGTTGCCTAAACCTAAACAAGTTGATCTTTTCCTAATTCTAACCAAGTTTTATTTTGCAAAGACTGGAGCGGAAATTGACACGTGTTGTTGAAAATCGTGCTGAGCTTCATGATAAAAAAGGGAGATTCACGTCTATGTTCACAAATCAAATAGATTCAATTTTGTGACTATTTTACGAACTGCCGGGAGACTGTGTTGCATCATAATCGATCAAACTCACAGTTCTCCTGAAGCTTCATATCCACCCTGCAGAGGGATGTGCTTTTTGTAAAATTTCCCCTTACTCTTACAATTTTAAATTCAAGTCATTCGAGCTCTGTTTTGACAATAGAATTTGCTGATTGTTCCATTTTGGTTTATGAAAAAAACAAACAAAGTTTACAGTCTCTATTCACAGCCCACTTATAACTGGCAAAAACTTTGAAATACTCCACATTCTTTGAATGAGACTCATCTGCCCACAGGCATGGATCCTCAGGTCAGTTGTCTGATTTTGCGTTGCTCTGTTCTCTGCTGTACTCTGCTCCGGTTGGGCCTCTATCGTCTCTGCAGCGTTTGAGCAGCTCGCCACCACATCCAAGCCTGGCGGCATCGGAGAAGCTGCCAAACAGTTCCTTTTTTTAGGGATAGCAGTCACCAAATTACAGCCGCTGGGGCAGTTAACTCCACCCGAACGCTCCTACCGGACACGCCTAGTACTAACAGCCTGTGTGTGTCTGAGGAGTACATGGATTTAGGGTGTGTGTGTGTGTCACATGTGGATGGAAGGAGACATGGCACAAGGAAGTGAGGGAGTTTAGCCAAATGACCAGATCATTTTGAGGGTGGACTTTTATTCTGAGACCAGAATACATAGATGGTTTACATGTGTGTGTGTGTGTGTGTGTGTGTGTGTGTGTGTATTCCCACAAGCAAACATTTGTGTGGGTTTTACAATTGTGTTTTTTTAGGTATTAGAGTTTATTGCAGTTTAGATCCTGTTCAGAATAACATGATGGGGCTGGAAAAAAACCAACAAACCTCTCACTGAAAACAAATGAATATCTCATGGAGCGACTCCAACCAAAATTAATTAGATTTCATTCTCTTCAACACGATACTAAGTGATCTCAAAATATTTTGTGCTCAGTCAGCACTGTGATCAGGCACTGAGTGTTGACGTGGCGGCTGCCAATACACCAGCGTTGTTACGCCAGCTGGCACTTTTGGTGAGCTCTCTGCCACACCTTAACTCGGCTCTGCCAACGCAGCCCGAGGAGCAGAGCTGATGTGCTCCTGAGTGTGAAGAACACACAGATAAAACGAGCCGGCGTTGATCGATATTGTTATGCTTAATGGATTTTGGCAGCTGCGGCTCAGGGTGGTGATGCCAAAGGGTTCAACATTTGCTCCAGGCACCGATAAGAACGGCAGCTGTGAATGAACTGTGTGGTGATAAAAGGGGTTGTGGTGTTTTTCTCTATGGAGAAAAAGGTGGAGAAAAAGTCCCTGCAGTTCATATGAGTGAAAAGAAAGTGTGTGTGGGTTGTGTGTATGACTGGATTGGAGGTAATGGTGATTGCCTTTCTCTCGACTGTGGTCATGGGAGACCAATCCGTTGCATCTTGAGATGATTGTTCTTGGCAACACAAAGATCATATAGCTTAAATATAGGTTTGTTTAGCTTGAAAAGGGCAAAGGCTGCCTCGTGGGAACTCTCGTCACATCAGCGTTGGGTGTGAGGGTTGACAAGCACCCAGCACTTGATGGATCGTGAGTATAGGAAATGTAAAGCTAATGTCAGACGCTGGGTGTGGGAAACTCAAACAACTGATGCACTTGTAGGGCGGATTGCTCACCAGATGGTGCTTTCACCAACACTACTATGTCAGTCGGCATCCATCCTTGAATCCTGTCTCACATCCTCCCTGTTGCTATTTCTCCTCCCTTAATCCTATCTTCACCTTTCGAATCTAAGTGTGAACCACTGAAATTCATATCTTCAAAAAGCGTCTGTCTTCTTTTGCCTGTTATGAGCCAACTTTAGAGGTTCAGACAGTCGTATTATGGGTGTGTGTGTGAGCTGACACACCTTTGGCACAGATGGGGAACTTCCTCTTATTGCTTCTCTTCTTTGCTTTATTAAAGGAAAATAATAATAAATCAGTGCTGCAGAGGAAACAGAGAAGCCGCCGTCTTATTAAAGGACCATTGTGTAGGATTTGGCGGCATCTAGTGGTGTGGTTGCAGATTGCAACCAACTGAGTACCCCTCCACTCACTCTTCCCTTTCCAAGGTAACGTGAGCTGCTGAGTGCAAAGCCGTGGTAACGCTGTTCGCCTCGCACAGAGGCCATCCTTACCATGATAACACTACTTTAGGAGCAACGGAAGTCAGACTGTGGTTGGCGATACCACGGTTTTGCACTCTGCGGCTCACGTAACCGCAGTTTCACAAGCGAGTTGAAAACTACGGTGGCCTTCAGGTAACATAAAAACCCAAAAGTCTCTCTCTCTAGAGCCAGTGTTTGGTTTGTCCGTTCTGGGCTACCGTAGAAACATGGCGGAGCAACATGGCGGACTCCATGAAAAGGACCCGCTCCCTATGTAGATATGAAGGGCTCACTCTAAGGTAACGAAAACACAACAATTCTTAGTTTCAGGTGATTATACACTAATGAAAACACATGAGTCCATTTCTGCTAATAGATCCCCTCCAATTCACGCCAGAGGTGTTTTAGTTTTACAATTTCTGTCAATTTCAACTGAAAGGCCTGGCTTAAACCCTGAGAAAACAGAGAAAAAAGGATGCATAGCACCAATGTGTCCACATACTTTTGGTCATACAGTGCAGTACTTGTGATGGAAGTGTTGGTTACCTTCCTGTATCTTTTGCAGCTTAATCTCTCACATCCTTCTTGACACACAACTCCCACTCTTTCTTTCTGTCTGCCTCGTAATTGTCATTCTACTCTTATTTTTTGTCTTTTCCGTTCTCCCGTCTAACCCCTCCTCACTCCACAGCATCTCAGAGACAAACACAGCGAGCGAGACAAGAATAGTCGTCCATCCATCCATTAAACCACTCTTGGCCTTTGGGTGGGAGGAGAGCCGAGGCAATAACAATTAAGATTGAAGCCTTTGGTTTGTTTTCGTCTAAGACCGGATGTTTGGCGGCTCACAGCTCAACTGAAGGCAGAGGAGAGGAATTTGCACATACACACACCGAAAGTGGTTGTTACAGCCACTGAGGCTGCTTGATTGTGGGATGTAGTTTAGTCTTATCGTCATGTTGTGTTTATAGTAGCCTTAGACGTCATTCCTGGTTGATGATAGGCTATTCTTGTTCCTGTCTCATCCAACATCCCGAACACCTCTGTCTGCAAATCTCCATCCACTTCCACCTCTCGACAAATGGCAGACAAATCATTGCACGCTCCACAAATTAGAGCAAGGGTGCCACATTTTTAGATTTACAATAATCCGCCCACAATGTTCCAAAGCACAAGCTGCATAAATCGTAGGTGTATAAATAAGCCTGGTGGTATCTCTTCTATATCCCAGCTCTTCTGTGTGTTGCGTGTCATTGTGTGATGCAGACTATATATGTGCCCTCGCTGTGTCCTTTTCGCTGCATTCTTCTGGCCAAGCCAAGGCCAGTGGTGTTTTTTCTTTTCTGCAAAATGGTATAATTTGGCTGCTATTTTTATTGCAGGGAGCAGACTGCAGGGGCCAGTTATTCATGCTTCCAGCAGGTCCACTTCATGCACACAGGCTCTTCATTTTACTGATTTTTATGTCCCTCAGTAACACTTTTTTTTCCTTTGAATGGAGCAGTTGCAGTGGATTGCATAAGCAACTTTAAAAGCGCAGACCGAAAATGGATAATTTTCTCATGCACTGTCCTACCAGCCCAGTCGCACAGCAGTTCATGAAATAGTCACAAAATTGAATGTATTGATTCGTGTACATAGACGCAAATGTAAAATTTTTTTCGTGATGGTCAAATCAATTCGTATGTAATCCACGTTATTGTGAACCGGGAAGTATAGAGAGCGGCAAGCGCCATGTAGTGAGGAGGTCGGGATGAACAGGTCGATCAAAAAACACCAGACTTTCTCCCAGGAGACCAGCGTTTGTGTCCCGTGTGAAACCAGAAGTTAATGTTGATTCATTTGTCACGTAACTTCCATACTTAAGTTACGACAATTCCCATGTTGTTTTAACCCAAACCAAAATCTTTTCCTAAACCTGACTAAGTGGTTTTATTTTGAAAAGACTGGAGCGGAAATTGACACGTGCTGGACATTTGTAGGATAAAGCACGAAAAATATGTTGTTAAAAGTCGCGCTGAGCGTCATGAAATAAACAGGGAAATCCGTGTCTATGTACACGAATCAAATAGATTAAATTTCGTTACTATTTCACAAACTGCCGTGAGACTGTGTCGGTCGTGCATGATTCAGGACTCAAAAGGTTATGAATAGTCAGCTAAATTGATAAGCATGTGTTGTTATTTCATCACCCACACACGCTGTGATGTTTTACCACATTCTTCTTTGTATTAGTGTTTTTGTTAAGGCTCTACTTTTGTAATTTAAAGGATCAGTATCAGTTTAGAGAAACATTTTTTTCATGAAGTGTGGAATGAGAAGCATTTCCTCGACATTAAAAAGCCTTTGAAACCCCCCTCACAAGCTTTATTATTGCAGTCTCTCCCTTTTAGGCCATTCAAAGTCCTGTTAACCGTCAGCACTACTAGAAATATCCCAGGACGTTGGGTGAAATAGGCAGGGCAAAGATCAAGCAATAGGCCTGAGACAAGTGAAGAGACAGGATGCACTGACTTTCAAGTTGTTCTGACGCATTTGAAGTGCATTAGACATAAGACATCTGAACCTTCACTCCTTTTTTCTGTCACGTCATGCCTCCCTCTCCTCCCCTGTTCTTGTCCTTCCCGTCTTCGGTGCTGATAATGCTGAAAGCCAAAATTCGCTCTTCCAAAGAAAACACGATCATGTTGCTACAGGATCCTTAAACTTCCCTGGAAAGTCCATTTGCACGCTAACCATTGGCACCAAATCTCCACAGCCTTCTGCAGGGATTACGGAGCTGGGGATCAGAGAAGGGAATTAATACAGCAAGGTTAGAGATTATAGGGTTTAAGGTCACCCCAGGGTCCAGCGTATGACTGGGCATTACTTCATAGGATTAGCCTCAGGTTAAGAGTCAAGAGTTCCCCTTGTAAGGATCAATTGGCCTGGTAATAATTTGTTATTCTAGGAATTAGATAGGGCTGAGGTGTTAGTTAGGTCAGAGCAGGCCGGACACAAATAAACACAAACACACACATGCTCTCACGTCTGGTGACCTCAATCTGCAGTGTGTGTGTGTGTGGGTGTGTGTGCACAGCTATGACATCATGGAGTCTGTGTTTCACGACATGCGTGCACACCCAAACACATGTGCATGCACACAGACACTCTCGCATTTGCACACCCAGTTCCCCCACTAAATGAATGGTGGCTTTGTTTAACTGCTGCTTGCAGGAATAAAGTTTTCCACCGCTGAGGTGATGTCCTTGACGCCATCTGATTGGTCAGTGAGGAGTGACTTATACTCTCTTGGGAATGGATTTGGTGTGCAGGAAGCAGACAGTGACATTTTGTCGGTGTGGTTTAAGGGACTTTTCATTCCCAGAGTCGATTCCTGGCGAGTTTCCCCGGGGGAATGAGTATGTTTCTCCTCACCAGCCTCCAGCTCCTGTCTGCCTGTTAGGTGTGGTATAAACAGTAGGGCTTTATAATTAAGGATAAGCAGACCATTTCATAATACTCCAATGTCCATTTATCACTGACCGTTATCCTGAACCATGAATTTGAAGCCCTTGTGCACATGGCTGGATTAACCTTTTATAAGGAGCCCAGGTGCACAAGTTTTCTGCACACACACTCCTACTCTCAAGTACAATACACACAGAAGACTCATTATTTGCCCTGAAACCAACCAGTACTTCTATGCTGGAATAATACTACTTGGTCCCAGGTATTCTATGCATCTGGCAGGATGTGGACATCTGGATTAAAGGTACAGTGTGTAACATTTCAGGGGATCTATTAGCAGAAATGGAATATAATATTCATAACTGTTTTCATTAGTGTATAATCACCTGAAACTAAGAATCGTTCTACATTAGCACAGAACGAACAAAAAAAACGCTGACTCTAGAGAGAGTCTTTAGCGTTTTTATGTTAGCTGAATGCCACTGTAGTTCTCTGACACACTTGTGAAACTGCGGTAACGTGAGCCACAGAGAGCAAAACCGTGGTATCGCCAGCCACCATATCATTTCAGTTGTTCCTAAAGTAGTGTTATTATGGTAAGGATGGCCTCTGAGCGAGGCGAACGACACGTTACCGCAGCCTTGGAAATGGAGGAGTGAGCGGAGGGGTACTCAGTTGGTTACAATCAGCAACCACACCACTAGACGCTGCCAAATCCTACACACTGTCCCTTTAACCACAATGTTAGGGTCCCCCCGGGAGTCTGGGGCCCCAAGGTAGTCGCCTGCTTTGTCTGAGGGTTATCCAGCCTTGCTTATACACTTTTCCTTGCTTTTTTTTGTCATTTTATGACACCCCAGACATTTCGATGCCATGTGCATATTCCTGTCTACTCCCATTGATATAAATGGGGCGGGCAAAATAATAATATATAAATAAAAAATAATAATAAGTAACACAATACAGTTCAAGCCTCCAAAAATGACAATAAAGTTGGATCAACTCCTCCCTAAAGCAGTTTCAACAAACATAATCTTCATGAATGTTAGTTTTAGATTGTCGTACCTAATAAACTGGCAACTCAAAGTGTATACATTCACGTACAATAAAACTGCTTCCTGTTTGTGTTTTCTCAGGTGTATAAGGTCAAAATGTTGCCACATTGCTCCCTCCTGCTGCTGCTATGCGTGGCTCGGCTGCTCTCCACCTCCTCGGCCCTGCCATTCGAGCAGAGAGGCTTCTGGGATTTCGCCATGGACAGCATGGACAGCGGCGGACTGATGACGATGATGAGGGATGAGGAAGAAGGCTCGGGCGTAGTGGAGATCCCCTCGCCCGACATGCCCATGTGCCCCTTCGGCTGCCACTGTCGGCTCAGGGTCGTCCAGTGTTCCGACCTCGGTCAGTGAGAGTGTGAGATGAGTCTGTGATGCCTTGTCATCATTTCTTAGTGTGTGTGTGTGTGTGTGTGTGTGTGTCAAGGGGTTCAGACAGGAAAGCAAATGAGTTGAATGGCTTTTGTACCTCCAGAGAGTAAAGTCCCCCATTGGTGTGTTATCTAAGAGAGGACTTTCTTCCTCGGGATGTCTTTGAGGGATTTTGTGTTCCAGACTTGAGGAGGGGAGAGGTGGTTTGAGCAGGAAAGGGGTAAGGACTGAGGCAAGAGAAGGAAGGAGGAAGAGAAAAGCAGAGAGGGATCAAGAGAGGAAGACAAAGAGAAAGACAAAAAAGGGATCTTTGATCAAAGGAGATGAAAAGTTTATAATCTCCTCACTGTCTTTAAGGAGCTGTTTCATGTTGGTTTTGGGACGTAGACAGGATGTTTAAAGGAAACCCAAAACAGGACGGGAGGAAGGAGAGAGCAATAAAGGGGTTTAAAGATGGAAGAAGAATGATAGGGTTAAAAGGATGAGGGTTATGAATATTCACAGTTATGAGTTCCACTAGAAAAACATAAAGCTAATTTGCTGGTGACAAGGATCCAAAAAACGTCAATGTACCTATCTAAAAATATCATTTTCATGATGCTTGTACAGTCTGTCTGGGACTTATTTTAGTCATGTTTCCATATATGCTACCATTTCCTGCCTACGGATATTATAAGTGCATGCTGTTCTGCCTCCGTCTACTCCTACAGGACCAAATAAACTGCGTTCAGTCTTATTTACGGATATAAAGATTCCTCACATTATACTACTGGCTATATAACTCTAATAAGCTGTCTGTGTTTAGACATAATGGTTTTGTCGAATCATCATTTTACAAGCTCTATATATTTACTGTCCCTGGTCTCTCTGCTGCGGGTAAATGTGGAAGCGTATAATTTCCCCGAGATGTCAAGTGCTTATTTAGAACAGATGTATTTCGGAGCGGTGGCGTCTGTCTCCTCTCAGCATGCACCCCAGCATGATGTCGGGTATTTGTGCTGAGGGGCGCTGGGGTTTAAGAAGGTGCTAGTTTTGTCAGGTTGTGGTAATGGCTTGGAGATTTGCGGCAGATACGGGTGACGTGCTGTGGTTTGGGGTTTCGGAGGGTTTAAAGGGATTCAGTTAATCAGAGTGTGGGTGAAAGTTTCTTCAGGTTCGTTTCTCTGTTGGGATTGATGCAGGCAGACAAATTCTATGAAGGTTTCCAGCTATGAGGATGCATGTGGAAAGCTGCAGGTGTTGGCTGGAAGGTAGCACATGAATCCACCTGGTAACATTGTGCACCTTTGGAGTCATGTTGCACTTGAGAAAAATCAACAAAAATCAAGCTACAACTTTAATGAATTTATCTCTGAAGCACAATCTTGTTTCATTTCTTAGCTATAAAGTTCCAACCCTCCTCAGCAGCAATGCGGGGACGTGGTTTGTACAGAATGTCATGAGGGAGCTGCTGAGGGTTTGATCCTGTGTGGTGACATGGAGGGTGTGGCACAGTACAACCAAAGCCATATATCTAAACTTAACTCTGGATGGACAGCTCTGGGTAGAGTCCTGTGGGACAGATGTGGTTGGTGGCAAACTGGGTCCCAGTGGGACAGCTGGCGTCCTCTCTCACCAAGCGAGTCTGGTTGCATCATGGTCGTCGTCCAGATGAGCCGGCCGGCCCTGGTCGGGATTCGCTTTTATACCGTGGCCTGTCTGCGCCACCGACCACATCTGATACACTCGTCCACGTGTACCCTGTGATGTGGTCTTGTTAATGATCACTGGTTGCCGTGTTTGTGTGTGTGTGCGCTGAGTCATTTTTCCAGAGATGAACGGAATAACGCAGGTGTGTTTCTTAACGCTGTCCGCTTTTTCTAACCCATTCTTATAGCCCTTGTGAATTTATTGCTTGGTAAACAATATTCACTAACCATAATGCCTCTTGGTGTTTATGCTTGTCACTGATGTCTTCAACTGCACGTACTTCTTCATCAGTTCTTGGCAGGTGATTCTGTCACAAAAGAAGCCACAATTAAGACACTTGGCAGCATGGCAGCGGCTTCACCACACACACATTAACACACATACAGCTTGTATTTCTTTGCTTCTGTGTGTCAAAGTTGCGCCTGCCTCTCTTTTATGTGTGATCTTTCTAATTTAAGTCACAGCTTTTGTGACAAATGGAAACCAGACGTAAAACATCTGGTGTCCCCATCTGGCTTTGTGAGTGACAAACCAGTAATGTGCCGCTTTGACGTCTCTGTGTGTGACCTCCATGGTTGTGTCTATGTCCACCTCTCATTAAAATAATAGACCAGGACGCCCAAAGTGCTCATTTGAGAATGCGTGGGAGTGTGATTGGGTTCATGTGTAGACCTGATGGAGGTTTTAAAACACACTATTTATTTTCCAAAGTCTGCGTCTGACTAAGATATCCTAAGAGCTTGCCCGTTAAAAAAAAACTGTATTTTAGGGTGTTGGTTCACCCATGGAAGCATTTAATGGAGCATGATTCCCCTCTGTGTTTTTATTGGTCTTCAGGTCTGACCGAGGTGCCAAAGAATATTCCTTCAGACACCAAGTTCCTGGACCTGCAGAACAACCGTATCACCGAGCTGAAAGAGAATGACTTCAAAGGCCTCACTAACTTATATGTAAGAGACACACACACACACACACACACACATTAATAATGTCCCTTTCAGCATTAGATCAGCACCTCTCAAGGATGTGTTAACGTCTCAGTTCAGCTTGTGTTGGCTTCGTTTTAGTGTGAAATATCATTATGCCCCTCCGTTTCCTTGAGGATTTACAGGTTCATTTCCTTTCTTTTTCGCCCTCCACCGCCCTTCGCTCTGAGAGCTTTAATTGTATTAAGTCTGAGCCCGAAGCCAAATGGGAGTATTCAAGCTCACATCCTCGCCTCTTTTAGCAAAAAGGCTTCGCTCACTCTTGACCTGCGTTCAAGAGCACTGACCAAGAGCAATATTAAGTCTGGCAGCATAGGAAACTCACAACATTACATTATACAATGACATCTCTATTAAGGTCTGTTTGCCTCAGCCTGCATGTGTCTCCATCTTTCAGCCAGCGCAGGTGGACAGACTGTCTGCTGGATCTGTTTTAATGCACTCAACACATTCAGTAGAGACAGAGGATGTGTCTTGGCGCTAAAGTAGGTGTTTAATTTTCCCTCTCCATACTGTTTTTTTCTTTTTCAGGGTCTGTCTCTGAGGAATAACCATATTTCCAAAGTCCACCCCAGAGCATTTGTGCCTCTGAAGCACATGCAGAAGCTCTACTTCTCCAAGAATCTGCTGACCACCGTCCCTAAGAACTTGCCCGCCTCCCTGGTTGAGATCAGGATCCACGAGAACCGCATCAAGAAGGTTTCAGCTGGAGCCTTCGCAGGACTGAGCAACATGAACTGCATAGGTCAGAAATGCTGATGACGTCAACAAATCAAAATCTTGTTGCAATACCCTGCGGTGCTCACCACTGCCTTTGCCACTGTGTAGAAGATTAAAGAGACTGCATTTTATGTCATATGCCACAAATATTCCCTTCATCTTGCAGAAATGGGAGCAAACCCTCTCCACAACAGCGGTTTTGAGCCTGGAGCCTTCAAGGGACTGAAACTGAATTATCTGCGTATATCAGAGTCCAGACTGACCGGGGTGCCAAAAGGTATAACAACTCATCTGTGTGGCTAAGATGCTGACATATTTACAAGGGATTCATCTTTAAAGGAATGTGATTATTCACTTATTGCTACCACTCTCATGTCTGTATGCTATAATAGGAAGCCGGCAGCCAATTAGCTTAACACAAAGATTAGAAACAAGAGGAAACAACAAGCCTCCCTAAAAAAAAAAATCAGCCTGCCATGTCGGCTATGCATTAAAGGACCAGTGTGTAGGATTTAGCGACATCTAGTGGAGTGGTTGCAGATTGTAACCAACTGAATTCCCCTCCGCTCACTCCTCCCTTTCCAAGACTGCAGTAACGTAAGCCGCCGAGTGCACAACTGTGGTGTTCGCTTCGTTCAGGGGCCATCCTTACCATAATAACACTACTTTAGGAGCAACGGAAATCAGATGGCAGCTGGTGGCACCACGGTTTTGCATCTTCAGGTAACGTACAAACACGAAAGGCTCTCTCTAGAGCCAGTGTTCGGTTTGTCCGTTCTGTGCTACTGTAGAAACATGGCGGAGGAACATGGCGGACTCCGTGAAGAGGACCCGCTCCCTATGTAGATATGAAAGGCTCATTCTAAGCTAACAAAAACACAACGATTCTTAGTTTCAGGTGATTATACACTAAAGAAAACATAGTTATCAATATTATAATCCATTTCTGCTTATAGATCCCCCAAAATGTTACACACTGTTCCTTTAAACAAACAAGATACAACATGTTAATTAATTAATTAGTTCCCCCTGCTTCCAGTCTTTGTGCTAAGCTAGGCTGATCGGCTGCTGATTGTAGCTTCATGTTTAACTGACGGACACGAGTGGTATCAATCTTCTCATCTAACTGTAAGAAAGCGACTAAGCACACACACAAACAAAGAATGGACAGCTACTGGACAAAATCAAATGTCACCCTAAGTGGAGCCTATATTGTCTTATCTTTCAGATCTCCCAGAGAGTCTTCATGAGCTTCATCTGGACCACAACGAGATCCAGGCTGTGGAACTGGAGGACCTGAGCCGCTACAAGAACCTCTACAGGTACCTTTTAACATTTCAATTTCACACTAATTTCTAAGCATTCAAGCACCCTGAGGGATCCACTTTGCATAACTGTGAAGAATTATCCTGTGGTTGAAAAATTACATTCCCAGTCAGCAGTGCCCCTCAGGGGTAATGACATGAACTACATTGACATGCCACTAAAAAGACGCAGGATAACTGCTAGTTTATGTTTGTGTGGGCTTTCCCACTCAATAGCAGTCTAAAAGGACTTATTCACAGCAGATATTTAACTTGTCATAGTAGGAAAAGCATTGGTTCCTCTCTACACTGTTGCTGTATTACATTCAAGTTTTCTGTTACCTCCTTCACTTCTAATCTCCATGTGATTATTTATGGTCACAGGAGTATTGTCAGGCTGCTGGGGCCCTAATTCTCACCTGGTTCAATCAGCCAATAGACTGTTATCAGGCCATTAAATAGTTGATATCAGTCGCTATAAGCACCATAGATGTGGGTCAATAGGGGCCTGCTACACCCACTAGTAGGTTTTATCATCTATTCACATGGTAGATCACTGAAAGAAGGTATAAAAGAACACAACAGCGACCTCTAGCGACTGTAGTATGGCAGGAGCAGAAGTGGAAGTCAGCTGCTGTGTAGATGGTGTGAAACTCGATATGGGGTGGAGGTTGGCGGGCGATGAGGGCTTTCACCCAGGACACTGGAGTGTCCTATCCCGCGTGAAACCAACAACGTGTAGTTGACTTTGTCTTCACAGGCGTTAAGTTTCACTTTCACTTTTGAAACATAGTTATTTTAAGCCAAAACTCAATGTTTTTCCATAAACTTAACTCAATTTTGTTGCCTAAACCTAAAGAAGCCTTTTGTTTGTGTTCAAAGCTTAACATTTCATTCAGTTTTACAACGTGTTAGAAAATGTGTTGTTTTTAAGTTTTGCTTTGAACGTAGTAGGTCCCTAATGACCCACACCTTTGGTGCTTATAGCAACGATTACGCATATTTAATGGCCTGATAACAGTTAAAACGGGTGCTTTAATATCCCTTTCTTGCAATGATACTTATCAAGGAATTTGCAGTTACTCCAGCTCACATTAGTGAAACAGTTTAGCTAAATGTACCGTGCAGTGACCTGTTTTCTGCCTTTTTCCACGTTTCTCCCCTTGTCTCACTATTTGTCTAGGTTGGGCCTTGGCTTTAACCATATCCGTAACATCGAGAACGGCAGTCTGGCCTTCCTCCCCAGGCTGAGAGAGCTGCATCTGGACAACAACCGCCTCAATCGTGTTCCCCAAGGCCTCCCAGATATGAAATACCTGCAGGTGAGTCTAGTATGCACACATGCCGTTTGCCATCTGAGATTGACTTTTTCACACGAATATCTACTCACCCTCGACTTCCTGCTTTCCAGGTGGTGTACCTCCATTCCAACCACATCGACCAGGTGGGCGTGAACGACTTCTGCCCACGAGGATTTGGGATGAAGAGGACGTTCTATAACGGCATCAGCTTGTTCGGTAACCCCGTCAAATACTGGGAGGTGCAGCCTGCTACGTTCCGCTGCGTCAGCGACCGGCTGGCCATTCAGTTTGGCAACTACAAAAAGTAAAGACAGAGAGGTGGAGAAAGTGAGGGGAAGGTGATGGCGGAGGAGCAGATAATTTAAATAATGAAACAAACTTGAGAGATGGAGGGAAGGGAGATGATTATCTTTATTGTTATTGTTTTTGGAGAGAGGATTAGTGATGGGCAATAAACTGATGAAATAGAGAGAGAAGTGAAAAATACAATCACATAACTTGAAGGGAGTGGAAAGCAAAGCGCTCGCAGTACTTCACCTGAGTTTTCACATTTTTTTGGATTTAAAGTCTTGAAAGTTTTGCCATTTGAAATGAATGAAACGGAGGAGAATGTCTGAGAAGCCTAGCCGAAATCGATGGAAAATGAAAACTTGTGAAGCATTTCATTCCATATTTTTCACACAATAGTGCTTATTGTGATAGAAGTCTTTTTTTATTAACAATTTGGTTAAGAAGTAATAAAAAACAAAATAGAGAAGCAATGCATTATAGATTTTTTATATATATATACATAAAAAGGTGCTGTGTATGACTTTCTGTGTGCTGATTTGGGAGATACATCACATTGTCCCTGTTTCACTGGTCTGAAGCCATTTGGCCCTCAACTCTGTGGTTAAATTATATTATATATTATAAGTTACAGATTTGGGGCTATTTTTCCACCATTTACAGACACAAAAACACCTGCACAAAATGTAGAAACTATTATTCAACGTTACCAGTTTAAAAAACATTTTTGTAAATATCATGGAAGTTGATTAAAAGGGCAATAAGTACATTTTAAAATCCCCCTCATCAGTGCTAAACAGCTTTTCTTATTGATCCGAGGTCACTGAACCACCAGTTTATTCTGTGCCTTTGCTAAATATTATGCTGTCTGTATGATACTTTAATATTCCTTGAGGGGACACTAGTGGTAATCGGGGTTTTGCCCCAGGAAACACACATCCGCTTTGCTTTGCTTTAAACAATGAAGGCAGTGTGTTCACATAGTGCTACCAACAATAGTAGTGTTGATGCATTGTTTTGCACAGTTTTTTTTTCTGTTATGCTTTATCTGCTTCAGGGTTATTGGAGGGTTAGCCTGTTTACATTGGTAGACCTATATGTGGAGCTACTTTAGCTGTTAGTATTCTGTCCTGTCTCTGCTCTGTAATCTGACAAGCTACTGCTGCATGTGAATAAAGACGGTTTTAGCCTGCTGCATAAAGCCAGAGAACAACTGATGCCCCTGGGTTGGATGCTGTGTGAGAAATAAAGAAGAAATATCGAGAGTGGAAAACATTTTATGAATGAATCCACAAGTATAAGCAGAGACATTTCGGGTCCACACTTGACATCTAACATGATCACATTACATGCATTATATGACAACAACTGACTCTGGACATTCATGGGATGAATCCAAAATGTATAAGAGACAGTTCATGATATTTTGATACTGTGGACAATTAAATTCAAATTTACTGTCGGCCTGAAGTCATGCATTTGTCTTCAATTTGAATCCATATCTAAATTTCAATATGAGCATTTCATCTGATATCTTCAAATGGAAAATAAAGTCAAAATAGTCATTTTATCATTCAGGGTCAATATGATATGACATCATACTTAAGCTGTCTTCAAATGTGACTAGAGTCTTTTTTTCATTGATGAAAAGAATGAAAATGTAGCCTACTATGTCTTTAATTAGATTTTTTTTGTGTGTGTGTGTCAGAATATTTAGCCACAATGAACGTCTTGATTGGTCGTACCTCAATTTCGTGTCACATTCTTCCTGTATAGTGAGATTCAATCCCACAATTTCATGCCCTTTCTCAGAGGTTTATGTGTGGTGCTTTCGCAAGAGACGATCTTCAGCATTGATGAACACAGAGAAAAAAGAACAGGACTGGATGAAGGAGGAATAGACCCTTTTCACAGCAGCCATCTTGTCATGTCATTGCAGGGTGAACACAGGTTGTAATTAAAAACATTAATCATGGCCCTGATCCATTTGGGTAGATCAGGGCACTGGTAGTGTGAATGCTTAATAACACCTGTGTTCAATCTGCGATGCCATGTCAAAATGGCTGCTGTGAAAAGGGCCTATTTGCCAAAAACTCCCACTGGCTACTATAGACATTTCAACCATGTCTTCAACATTTTCACACTGACAAAAGTATATAAACTTAAACATGACATCATGAATACTAATTGATATTGTAATAAGTCAAACTGCATCATCATGATGGACATGATGATGCAGCTGATGCTCTAATGTTGTGAACTCCATCATTATTTTTTTAAAGCTGGGGTGGATAAAGTATTTTAGAATCATTTTTTTGTTATATTTGTTGAAAATATCTCTACATGCTGATCATCAATCAATC
Organism: Sebastiscus albofasciatus; assembly: GCA_916701655.1. NCBI lineage: Eukaryota > Metazoa > Chordata > Actinopteri > Perciformes > Sebastidae > Sebastiscus > Sebastiscus albofasciatus. The sequence continues at coordinate 80,054 of CAKAOI010045788.1, read as the reverse complement.
AATCAATCAAATGTTCTGACAAAAAAAAAAATCTGACAACCTGTATGACAAAAAAAGAAGGGAATTAATATGGAAAACACAATATTACATTGTGGAATCTGTTGGGAAAGACATCAAGGAAAGTACACAATCTTCTAATGAATTAAGAGCAATTGTTAGTTTTATGTATTTGTTTATTTTCCTGTCAATCTACTGCCCCACACTTCAGTCCAGCAGGTGGCGCTAAGGCAACTCTAATTACCTGTCTACCTACCTTGCACATCTTCTCCAAGCTGCTAACTTGACAGCTGTGAGTACGAACAATAGTCATTATGATATGTTGGCTTTGGAGGGCGGCGTGAAGGGAGGGCTGTCAGTGTTGCCGACTTGGCGACTTTCTCGTTAGATTGAGGGACTTTTGGACCTTTAGTGCTGCTATAGCTACTTTTAGAGTTGGCAACACTGGCCTGGGTTTTTCGGTTGGATACTTTAAAAAGAAAGCTTACTCTTGCTGGTTTCTCCAATGTTATACCCACCCAAGCTCTAAGCAGATTCAGTGATATTTGGAAGTTCCTGCTTAAACCCAGCCAACATTTGTATGTGGGGCCCATGTGGGTAGTAAATGGGCTGAAAAATGGGCCCTATATGGGATTGTCCGTGGGTTCCATAATGGCCCCGTGCCAATTGCCCATGTGGGTTTCATGCAGGAGTACACTGGGTGTTTTATGGGGAGCCCATGTGGGACCAACTTAGTTGACCCAAGTGGGTGCCATCTGTGTTGCCCATTCTGAGCCCATGCACTAATTTCCCAGTAGTGACTCAACTAGAACCCACATGTGTAGCCCACATGTGGGGAGCCCATGTGGGACCAACTTAGTTGATCCAAGTGGGCCCCAGGTAAGATGCCCATTTTGGGCCCATACCCACTTGGTACCCAGGTACCCCCAGCATAACCCATGTGGGGCCAACATAACCATGTTGGCTGGGAATATTTCTCTTGAACGAAAACCTCCAACTTCCGTTGATTGATAATCATCATTTATTTTTTTAAATGGTCAAATATTAATGCATATATAAATCAAAAGCATCATGCCATTTTCATTTTTCAAATGTGGCGCCCGCAGCGCGTCACCGCGGTGCGCCTCAGCCCATCAATGATCCAGCAGCAGCAGCAGTCTGTGTGGTGTCGATGAGGAGCGCAGAGAGAGAGCACTTTGCCTGCTGTGTTGACACACTGGACGGATATGCGGCGATGCTCTTGCGTGTGAACGCGTTTGCAGCGCTCTCTAAGCAGCTACGGGGACATTTGGTCTCGGATGAGAGATTAGGAGGAAGAGGAGGAGGAGGAGGAAGAAGAAGCGCGACCAGCATCAGAAAACACCGCTATTATCTTTTGGTCCATCGCATCTCCTCCTCGGTGTCAGCGGCCCGTCGACTCTCACAGGAAGCCGGGGGCTGGATTTGAAAACGTCGCAGGGATGAACTGGTGAGTCGGCTTGGTGCTGCAGAGATGGTGTGCAGCCTATAATAAAAAATCTGAAGCAGCCTTTGTAGCCAGGGGATCCTGTCAAATACATGTTATGAACACCTTTTCATCTTTTTAGTCACCTAAATACTGCATGATCTCCAACACAGGCCTGACTGTGATGTTGATAGGCTAATCAACCTGCTCTGAAGGCTATCTGGACTGAGAACCATGGCGCTGCTTCTGCTCCACACTGCTGATCTATTTTTAAAAATAGCAATGGATTCATGTTTCCTGTCTCAGGAAAATTCAACATCAGCTGTACAGCAAATGAAACCACAAGGTTTTGCTTTTATAGCATGTAATTGTTTGGACAAAAACAGGGAACTGTGATGTTGGATTAATTTGATCTGCAGGCATCAGCGTCTCCTCCATATAAGCCCCATGGAAATGTCACTGGCTGAAAATAAGCCATTCTAAATAAAGAAACAAACATGACATTTTGTTTGTAGCGGCTTGTCATTCCCACAGATTATTTTTAGCTTACAGTAGAGAGTACACAGTGGGCAAATCTGCTCCTGCATTGTTACTCATTCTCTTTCTTTTTCATTACAGAAAGCTTGATGATGAAAGGAGGAAGAGGAGGAGAGAGGTGGAGTGAGCCCTTCCTGGCCAGGGATAGTTTTTAATAAGCAAAAGCAGGTACCCCACAACTACACTGTTAAGAATTTCCCAGTGAAATAACAATATAATATTAATAGAACTGGCAGCAGGGTTGCCTTTATGTTACTGTAAAATTAGCATTATTATACTGTCGCTGAAATTTACAGCTTTGTACTGTTGATGAAAAATACAGTTTGAACTGTTTTTTTTTATTAATTTCACAGTATTTTACAGTTAATTTACTGTTTAAAGATACATTATACAGCTGTTTTTCACCTTTCTTTTACATTATCTTACTGATTTGTTTTAATGCACTATTTAGGTTGTAGTTTTTACATACATTTTAATAAAGATTATTTTTTGCCTAGATGAATAGACTTAGCAGGTTACAGACAGGAATAATCACACTAAATACAATTAAAGGCGCTTGTTAGGAAAAAGGCTATAATAGACTTGTTGACACTTTTCCCAATATGTCCGTCTATAGCTGCTACAAGCACAGAATGTAAACCAGAACAACATGTGAGTGAAGAACAATAAAGCTAATTCACTGATTTTACAATCATGTATAATGTACAAGCCTCACATTTGCAGATCAGGTCCCAGAATTAAACAAATACTGCATGAAACTGTTACTGATGATCCTTTAGACAGTTGATCAGTTGATTGTTTTTTAAGAATGCATTATAGTTCAGTTAAAAAACGGCCTATGAGCGTAATTTAACAGGTTTTCTTTTGTAGTAACAGTAAAGCACTGTTTTTAGTAATAACAGGTTAATGCTGTTGAAATCCTGCTGTAAAGTAACAGCAATTGTTTACAGTGTAGATTGATGCAATGAAATAATAATAACAGGCAATAAATGGGATTAACTAACAGTATTCTTTTCCTTGTCAGTGACGTCTGTGGAAAGGAGGTGATGGCAGTGCTGACTGAGCTTCGCCACCGCTACTACCCGTTCCTACAGATGGACACTCCCCTCCTGCACGCCTGAGCCTCCACTCGGTGCTGCCTCCTTTCCCCTCCTCTCCTTCTGCCTCCCCCTTGCTCATTTCCCACCTATCTCCCTGCTCCATCCTCATCCAGCTGCCACTTGCTTCTCCACCATCCATTTCCCCCCACGTTTGAATTTCACCCGTACCTCTACAATCTTTATTATGGCGTGCTACGGACACTCTCTAGACTCCCCGTGCACACTAGCCTTGCTGGTGGGCTTCCAGTTTGCCTTTGTTCTCTATTTCTCCCTCGGGGGCTTCAGAGGCCTGGTGTCGGTCCTGGTGCACACCACGGAACCGGAGTTCGATTACTCTCGACCTCACGACGTGTACACCAACCTCAGTCATCTGGGAGCGCCGCCTCCCCCGCCTCGCAACTCTGGCACTGGACCCCCCGCCACTGGACCACCGCTGAGAGACTGCCAGATCCCTTCCCCACTGCTGGGTGAGAGCGTGAGAGGGGTGAAATGTGGGCTGTTATATGTAATACATGCAGAAGAAAGCACACAGTGAACAGTTGTTTGGCGTTCTAGGCTAAAAATCAACATCACTTTTTTTTCATGTCCTCCAGTCGGACCGGTGTCCGTCCATCTTAACTCTCCTCTGTCCATGGAGGAGATCAGACAGAGGAACCCGTTAGTGATGCCCGGCGGACACTACCGGCCTCCAGACTGTGAACCCCGCCACCACACAGCGATAGTGGTACCGTACCGGAACCGGCAGACCCACCTCCGCGCCCTCCTCTACCACCTCCACCCCTTCCTGCAAAGACAGCAGATCCACTACAGCATCTATATAGTACAGCAGGTCAGGTTTTGTGTGTGTGCTTGTGTGCATGCTGCTTTCAAATCTCAGTAATCGGTATGTTTTTCAGGGTGTTTCGCTGCACAAGAAAACATAACACCAAAACATATTTTCTCACTTCTATCTTGTGGTACATATCCATGCATAGTTTGGATTTAGTTTTGAGACGTGTCTCTGAGATTAACACCTCTGCCCCAGTACAATGGATGTAAATGGAATTTGTTAAGGGGTGAATACAGCTTTGAAAAATTACAGTTAAACAAAATCAACAGCAAGATGTCTTTCCAGAGACCTGCTATGTCGGAGATGTCCTGGTTACTCTGGATAATTTACTGAAAAATATATGACCACTGCAGCTGCTTTCTGTTTAAGAAACAGTGAGTCTCAGAGACAGGTTGTCTCAAAACCTGGGCAAATATAACCAAAATGATCTGCATGGCTACAGTAGATGCCATTAGAGGTAGCCTAAGGGAGAAAATATGTTTGTTTTTTATCTCTGCCAGGCTAATCTCGCATCCTACTGGACCGACCAGCCTAATATTTCTTGTGCTCATTTATGACTGTATGCTCACAGTTTTTGAAAAAACTATTTTATTGACTGATCAACAACTCCTTCAGTAGCAAAAGGCATTTCCAGCAGTTGGCTATAGGCTAAAAACAAGCCATACCTAGTCTACTGCAGGCCACATTTTGGCCTTTGTCGTCATGGCTCAAAGACTGACATCTGTAGAAAAGTGTGTTTTTATTTTGAACTGGAGCATCTGCAGATTAATTCCATATATGATTTTATTATCTTCGCTGCCATCTTGACTCTAATGTCTTCTGTAACTCTTCTTTGTTTGGGAGTGGAGAGGGAGACTCACCTGGTAGAGTGCAGATTTCTAGTTTAAATGTAATCTGGATTAACTGGATACTTAGAATAATATTGTCACAGTAAGGACATTTATAAGTCCCAGTGTCTGTAGTTTCTGTAACCATAGCAACATAGTGTGCGATTATGTCCTCACACTCTCTCATGCTGTATTTGTTTTAGACTGTATACATTCATGTGTAGCTGTGCGTTACCCTCTGTCTCTGTTTTTCGTCTCCAGTGGGGGAACGGTACTTTTAACCGAGCCAAGCTGCTGAATGTCGGGGTGCGGGAGGCCCTCAGAGACGAAGACTGGAGCTGCATATTCCTGCACGACGTCGACCTGCTGCCCGAGAACGACCACAACACCTACACCTGCCACAAACAGTTCCCCACACACCTGTCTGTGGCCATGGACAAGTTCAGATACAGGTAAGAAGCACATTGTGTGAGTGTGGATAGACTTCTATATAAATATATCGTGCTGTGGAGACATTACTTTCAAGATTGCACATTTTGTGATGTGACCCTCCCAGGCTGCCGTACCCCCAGTATTTTGGTGGGGTTTCTGCGATGACCCCAGACCAGTACATGAAGATGAACGGCTTCCCGAACCAGTACTGGGGCTGGGGCGGAGAGGACGATGACATCGCTGCCAGGTGAGGAGGGGCAGAAGTCCACATCCTGCATGACAGAGCGAACTGTGCATGTTGACATGTGAGATGTGCACGGGTGTTCAGCATCACAACCACATGCACCGCCATTTCAGCCCCTCAGCTTCTTGTTCTTATTTTACCTCTTTTTTGCTCTACTCATTCATTTTTCTCTCATGTTTACACTTTTCTGTACCACATGTTTTCCTTTTCTTTGACTTTCATTTTATGTGTCCTAACATCACCTTTCATCTTCACGTCCCCTCCCAATGCTGTGGCTTTGCCGTGTGTCTCTTGGAGTTGGCTCAGTGAGTATATGTTCGCATGGACTACCTCGCAGATTTGGGCTGGGCTGCGTGCTTTAAGAGTTTTCAGGCAGTTTTCATCTCTTTCCTATGCTGCTGCGGTCCCCTTCTCTCCACTCTCTGGCTCTTCTACCATTTGCTAATCTGTTATGAGAGACACTGAATGGACCAAGAAAATGAAAATACAAAAAAGCTTGCACTAATTATTACATGAAGCCAAACTACCCCCGCCTACTTTTTGAAACACTTTGCCTTCTGTGCATGATGTTTGCAACTTCAAATATATCATGTACTGGACTTGCACAACATTAGTTACACCATGTTTTGATTGACTTAGATAACTGGGGTGGGACACAAGCACCAGAGATGGAGAAAGGGAACCACAGTGTTTCCCACCGCCTTTAAGCCATAAAAGTATGTTGTCCTCATACGTCACCCACAATTCAGTTTGTTTTCTTTATTTTCCTGCTTTTAATTGTATCCCTTAGAGGCTATCAGATTGCTTTGAGTTATAGAAAATAGCATGAATAGTAAAGTGCCAGGCTTTGTTGGTCTAATATTATCCTGAGATTTAGTTTTCCAGTTTTATGCCTGTGAATGAGAATCTGCTGTTTGTGTGCTGCCTATCCAGAGTTCGCCTGTCTGGTATGAAGATCATGCGCCCTCCAGTGGCCATTGGTCATTACAAGATGATCAAGCATAAAGGAGACAGAGGCAACGAACAAAACCCACGCAGGTACAGACGGACACACTCGCAGACACACACAAAAATGATGATATTTTCCCTACGGGCGATTGGGATGTTTCTGACAGGGTACAGGCATCACAATTATGTTGTCCTCACAATGATTGTTGTTTCGTTTTTTGTTGACAGTGATTGGCATTTTCCTCTGCTCGCCCTGTCGTGCCAGCAATTTCTACTGCCTCAGGCAGCATGCTCATTTGTTTTCAAATTTAAAAAACATTTTTCTTGTCCACAATGCTGCAGAAAGATTTTCTTGATTATAAATACAAGCTCCAACAAATCAGCCGTAGCGCCACTAGTCACATTTACATGAGAATATACAGTATCTCAAATGTAATTCAAACTCACCTTGTTGCTCAGTGTCTGGAGGAATTTATCAACTATCATGGAGACGTCTTTTTCACATGGTATTGTTAAAGGAATATTTGACATTTTGGTAAATGCGCATATTGACGCTTTAGTTTAATCCATACAAAAACAGATTTTTTTAAGCCTTTGGATAAGCTTTGCTAAGCTAAGAGAACTGTTTCCTGGCTGTAGCTTCATATTTAGCAAACAGACATGAGAGTGGCATTTATCTTCTCATCTAATTCTAGAAAGCAAATTGACAAATTTCCCATAATGTCACACTGTTCCTATAAAGAGGGCCTTTTCTGCTTATTTTCAGGTGCATACTTGTATTTTAGGTTTTCTACTAGAACACGTTTACATGCTTTAACGTTCAAAAAAACATCTCATACCTGCTGTGTTGCAGCACCTCTTTTCACCCTCTGTCCGAAACGCTCTGTTGAGTCCCCCCCCTAGTCTGCCTCTGATTGGTCAGCTGGCCCACTCTGTTGTGATTGGTCAACCGAACCAAACTCTTCGAACTCCACTCCAGTTCCGTTCTAACTAGCTTTGTTTGAGGGCGTGCCAAACTAGCCGCTAGGTAGGTATAATGCAAATGTGTTACTTGGTGACATCACTACGTTACGGAAGAAAAGGCAGGACTTCAGGCAGTTCAGGAGCAGCGTTTTTGTGGAAGAGAGAAAGTAACTCCCTTTGGCATGGACTTTGGGCTTTGTAACTTTACAGACCTTTTACATGCACGAAAAAACAATATATAACACACTAAAGGAAAGGAGAAAAGTGCAAAAACATAATAGGTCCCCTTTAAAGTTTGCCCCTGAAATGCACACAAACCTATGATATTATGTTCGTCTTTCCAGATTTGACCTTCTGAAAAGGACCAGACTCAACTGGCGCTCGGACGGCCTCAACTCTCTGACCTACGAGCTCCTTTCCAGAGAGCTGGAGCCTCTCTACACCAACCTCACCGTCGACATCGGAGAAGACCCCCGTCTGCCCCCGGGGAAACTACCCATCCTTGTGAAAACGACAACCCCTGTCCACCAACGTAGCACCAGCAAGACCGGGGGTGCAGCCAAACAGGAGAAGAGGCCAGAGAGCAAAGGGGCAAACATGACTAAGGACAAGCCGGCCGGTGAAAAGACAGAACCTGCCCAATCCAAGGCAGCAAATCAAACAACACAGGAGAAGACAGGTGTGGTAAAATAGGACAAGGTAAAAATAAAAGGGACTGCATCACATCTGTAGCATAAAGTGGCTTCCCCATTCATTTTGATCTTGAAGACAAAATGGAGGAAAGCAGTGTAGATCTGTTCTGTTGTGGGACATGAAGTACGCCAGCTTTCTGTGCTCAGTGCAGGTTAGGGATAGATAGTTATGCAATGGATCAAATGAAGGAGCCCTTTTTTGTCTACAGGGGTGCATTCAGGAACACGACCAAGTCACCTCTTGGTTTATCTGAGGCTCATGACTTATTTGGGGCCAGGAGGAGAACGGTTTATGACGCAGTTGTATCCACGTAGAGGTCCAAAACAAACTAAATGAAAACGAGACAGCGACTGTATAAATCTCTGCTCTTTTCCAGACATCGCAACTCGTAAGCAACCCATCTGCTGCCAGCAGACCTGCAGCTTCATCCAGTTTGCTCCCAAAAAAACTGCTGCTGTCAGTCGTCCACCCCACTCCACGGTGGGTTTGTGTTTCTGTGCCTTCTCTCTTTTATGCGCATTTTATAGACTGGTGTAGTTGCTTTTAGACACTGACCTGGGGTTAATTTGACCTCTCCTGCCTCGCAGGCAAATGGTAGAAAGCAGGGAGGCTAAAGCTGATCCTAGATCAGGACAAACGATTCGTTCCAGGACTGCCGTTTTTATATCTGTGTGCATTGATCAAGCGCTGACCAACTCCATAGTTATCAGACAACTCTAGAGTTTATATTTCTATAGAGAGACTTCTTTATTTGTTTACGGATTTGTTTTACTCGTCCTTCCTTACAGTCTGGTGCCTCTCTCTCTCTCTCTCTCTCTCTCTCTCTGTCTGACATTTAGTTCCTAGACAATCAAATCATACGGGAAGATAAGTCTGTATCCAACCACATAATAACAAAGTGAGGAAATATTATCATGACTATCTTTACACCTGTCAGATAAACATAGACTTGGCATGATAGTTGTTGTCTAGTTTGACTATACTCTTGATACATGGATAGACCTGTGCTTCTGATATTATCTGTGGTTTTATTATTTTTATTTTAGATTAGTCAGGTATGGAGAAAAAAAGAAAACATACGGACAATATTGTAGGCGCGTGACTACACATTTGCCAGATTGTATTTTAATTATAGATCTTTTCATTGCCATTCTGTTGCTGGGGCAACGGCTTTGGTCCGAGTTTACCTCCTGTCAGCTACTGCAGGAAATACATAGGGGCCCACTTAGAAGGTTTATGTTGTCAGGTTTGAAAAGGTCTATGAAAAGAGGTCATAGTTACGATAAAGCACTGTGTATAGATCTAGGTCAGCTTTTTACTAGAAGGCTTGAGAGGGTCTCGGTATATTACGAAAGACCCTGGTGCATCTAAAAGCTATAAATGAGTGTCTGCCTCTACTTGTCTGTCACTTTTGTATCTCGAAGGAAAGGAGAGAAGGACGAGGGAAACACGTTTATTAGTAGGGCTGTCCCGAATACCATTTTTTGGGCTTTGAAGCTTCACTGACAAATATTCGAAAGCATTTGAAGCTTCGCAGCGGAGCGCAGCAGGCTGACATGTTCTTCTGTCTGTCTGTCTTCAGTACCCGAGACAGTGCCGTCTGAGAGTAACTAATAATAATTTAATGTTGAATAATGAAAAATGTTGTGGGATTATTCCTTATTTCATGAGCTATTTTGGGATTTATACGTTATTATTACACGGCTTTGTTGAATACCCGATTCTGATTGGTCAATCACGGCGCTCTACGGTCTGTTATTTCTTTATAGCATACCGTTGCTATGTATAACGGACCGTTGCTATGGGCGCAGTTCTGATGTCGGACTCTGGCGGACCATTTTTGTGTCAAATTATTATTATTATTATTATAAGTAGCCGTGTAATAAACGGGATAATGTACAGCGAGCCGGTCGTTGTTGTGAAATAAACCCTGACGGGGGTGTCGATTACCATGGCAACGGTCGAAGCTTTGAAGCATTCGGGTCAGCCCTATTTATCAGACAGAAAATTTCATCATTTTATTCTGAGGGCTAACAAATTAGGACATGCATGTAGGTAATTCACGTTGACAGATCAAATATCATCTCTCAGACATTCAGTTTATTTTCCATATCATCCATTTGGAATGTATTATTTTGAGTTTACCTTTTGTGAAGGGAGAGTTTATCAGGCGAGCTTAGTTTGTGGACACGGACTTGAATCTGATCACTCGTAGGAAATAGGATTTCTTGCTGCTATTTGACTAGGGAAATGGTTAACTGTATGATTAATCAGCTTGAAAAAGGATATATTGTAACACTAACTTTTTGGTGTGGAGTTGTGTTTTTATCATACTAACAAGTAATGTATTACTTCTGCTAATTTGAATGTATTTAATTTATTTATTGAGTCAGCGATAGAGCCCAATGTTTTTTTTGGGTTGAACGCCCTTCTCCATTGTAGAGCAGATTATTATCCGTTTATGTCTCCTCGTTTCTTATGTTAACATCGTGCCTCATGACATAAACCCATACTACTGAAGGACTGAAGGCATACTGCTGGGTTACATGTGAGCGCCCTCAAGTGGATCAAAGTGGCAAAGCGCCAGCCGAGATGAAAACCAAGGACTGAATGAATCTGCAGTGTTGTGACATGAATGTTAATCATTACCGTTGGCCATTCACAGGTTTCAGCCAATCAAATCTTTGCATCGCTCTGTATGGAGGGTTTCTCGTTTGCGTAGTATCACGTGATTGATCCTGCTAGCTCAAAGGAGTAGAGACTGTTACGCTCTGGATTTTTCTGGTTTTAAAGAACCAAAAGATACATGACGAGTGTTTATGAATGGATCTAGTTTTATAGGAGGAATCTGTTTATTTATGATAGAATATTTTAAACAAAGAGTGCTGTACAAACCGATTGTCTTGACAGAGTACGTTAAGAGGTAATAAGACCCAATTTCTTAGCTTTATACATAGTATTTTAGTTGCATATCAATAGATAATATATCCACCGTATATCATATTGCCTGGGACAATGCCTGTACGACAGTGACACACTGAAAGCTTTTAAGGACGTTATGTAATCTCAGCAGATTAATCAGCATACTGTGTGTTTACCTGGAGATTGTTCTATATTTAATAAATAGGCTAGTTTTTATAAAGGATGTTTTTTCGCATAAGTGTTGGAAATATATCTACTGTGTTGAATGCAAATTCAGTAAACAGGACTGGGACTTCATCGCAACATTTTTTTTTATTTAAAGAGTATTCATTTGATCATGAGTTCATTCTGTCATTATACACACACTTATAATTAAGGACCGTGATATTTGCGTCAGGCGGTGATACCTGTCGTCAGCTTAGGTTGCCTTATTTACTGACCTTACCTTGAAGATGAAAGATAGTGTGTGTGTGTGTGTGTGTGTGTGTTCATGTGTATGCTTGTATAGAGAGCAAGGTCATCAAAAAAAGGCAACATAAGTGGTGAACTATGATGGACAGTGTTGTGACAGAAAGCAAATATGTATACCAATAAAACCACATAATCAAAAAAAGGTGTCACATCTTTTATCAACACACATTGAAGCAGTGGTATAAATGAGGAGCCACACACACACACTATAAATACACACTATAAATACACTTAAATACTTACAGTGATGCACTTATCCTCCCACAACACTCAAGGCCTTTAGCATTTTGATTAATGCTGCTACAGTTTAAACATCAGATGCTCGTGCTAGCTGGTATTAGCAGTCATATATCATCATCATCAACACATGCTGTAGAGCAATCTAAAACTGCACTAACCTGTTACATCACCCTGTGTATTGCGGGTCCTGGTGTTCGATGTGGGTATAAAGAGCAGGATTAAAAAGTTGCATATGAGGTCATAACTATAAATAGACAGTAACCCCAAGCTCTGTATGTTCGATCTGTTTCATAATCTGAAATGCTGTATGAGTCACTGAGACGGGCAAAACGCAAAACTGGGTGGAGAAAAAGAGCACTTTACAACCAATCCCAATACTCAGCAACACAGACAGCCTCAAGTGATCATACAGTTGAAATAACACCCCCCAACAAAACCTGAGTATTACAAGCTTCACGAATGTCGTGTGTTGACACTGCTGGTCTCTTGTAGTTGATAAAACTAACAGGTTCTCTTGTTATTTTGTCCAGCCCTGCATGACACAATGTCTTCGATAAATGAGTCACTTAAAGATGTAACTTTAGTTGAACAGCAACTAGTGGCCACAGGTGACAATGATGGGATAATGGTAAATGCTAGAACAGAGTGTAACAGTAGCACGAGTAGAGAGAAGTCATAACTAGAGACCATCTTGTGAGTGGATCACACCAGCCACAACATCAAGGGCGTAAAGTGTGGAGGGGGCCTTCCTCACTTTGTATCCCCCTACTTCCGGTGCCCTTGCTCATACCACACCCATCTTTGAACTCACCCATCATTTTGATCTCAATTACACACCTGCAAAGTTTTGTAACTGCATCTTGCACTGTTGTGACACTATTGCTTTGACAAAATCTGTCCAAAGAAGGACAAACAAACATAAAAGTGAAGCCAATGCGCAAGTGCCTTAAACTTGCATTCTTTCTAACAGCCAGCAGGGGGCGACTCCTCTGGTTGCAAAAAGAAGCCAATGCGCAAGTGCCTTAAACTTGCATTCTTTCTAACAGCCAGCAGGGGGCGACTCCTCTGGTTGCAAAAAGAAGTCTGATTGTATAGAAGTCTATGAGAAAATGAGCCTACTTCTCACTTGATTTCAGTTTACATTGTAAACATGAGTTTATGATCTCAATCACTAGTTTCAAGTCTTCTTCAATACAGCATGATGTTCATTTAGTAAATGATGGTCCCATTTAGAGTCAAATAGACCATAAAGCAGGGGATGCTTTGGGATGTGGCTACCTTGTGATTGACAAGTAGCTACTACAGCATTATCCGGTCTGGGAATTGTCTTAGACTTTTAACCCTTTCACAGTGTGTTTTCACTGTTTAATTCTATCATTTTGGTCACCTAAAAATGTCTTATTCAGTGTTCGGTTGTACTTAGCTCCAGCGTCTTGTGTGACGACAGTCCACAAATCAATGGGTGACGTCACGATGACTACGTCCACTTCTTATATACAGTCTATGTTTCAGACAGAGCCAGGCTAACTGTTTGCCACTGCTTCAGTCTCTATGCTAAGTTACCCACCAGCTGAATGGCTCCAGCTTCATATTAAACAGACTTTTAATTCTGCAAGAAAGTGAATCAATACATTTCACAAAATGTCAAACTATTCATTTTAACAAACTTGAACCTAAAATAACTTCATAGTCATATTAATATATGCATTTGAATTCCATGTCAGTGTCAGTACACAGAATTGTACAAAAGCATCACAAAACCTAATTTTAATGTAGTTTTCTAGCGATACAATTACATGAAATTGAAAATAATTGTCTTGTCATCAGTTTTTGGGTAGTATATAATGAATGTCAGAACAGTTCAGTTGACAGGTTGCTACCACGGCGTTGTCCGGTCTGGGAGTTGTCTGTTTTTTCTTCTAACAACTTTAACCCTTTCACAGTGTGTTTTCAGTTCGTAAAAGTTAATTGTAACATTTTGGTCGCCTAAAAATGTCTTCATCAGCGTTCAGTACTTAGCTCCACCCTCTCACTTCTGGTTGCAAAAAACCAAGATGGCGACAGCCAAAATGCCCGAACTCGAGGCTTCAAAACGGCAGTCCACAAACCAATGGGTGACGTCACAATGACTTCTTCCATTTCTTATTATACATTTTGTGGTTACACACCAATATCTCAAGTTAGCTAACACTAGCCACCATAAGTTACTGGTCATAACAGGTCAAGTAGGCTCTAGAGTGTATTTTATTGCTTATCAACTTAACTTTTCATTTGTAAGATGCATATTGTGTCATGTAATGTTTTAAAAGTTACATAGTCTCACTTTAATGAATATCGAGGCTGTTCTCTAGCTAAATCATTGTACCATATTTCTGGTGTTTGGTATAACATGTGGACCTGAATCACAGTTGTTGTTAAAAAGAACATAGAAATAGTGAGATAAACTGTCTCTATACTATTATGGATAGATGTGTGTCCAGTATGTACTGTTAGACCAAATGTTATGAGACATCATGGCGTAATATGTTCTTTTAAAGTCACACCTGGATGTCTTTCTGCAGGACGTTCTGTGATGCAGTCACTCTGTGATGACAGCAGTGACAGTGTAGTTTGCACTTTCCCTCCAGTAGACTGACACACTGGCCGGTTGAAGTGACTGTGGCAGGCAGACGCAGAGGGCTGAGGCAGCCTTTAGTCACCTCCTGTTACTGCGTGGCCTAGGAGACATAGCTGACCTCTCACACACACTCAGCAATACTTTAACACACACACACACAAACAAAATGACATATATAGTCCTATGGATCCTCATAAAAGTGCGGCACATTAGTTACACAAAAATTGACATATGGACAGCGAGAAAGATGTTATTCTGTTTCCTAATAATAATAACTGCTGTTTGGGTGTTTTTTTTCTCTTTTATCTAAATTGGTAGTGAATCATCTCATAATAGATTATCCACTTAAATGTAGGCTGCCTGTCCCTCAAGCAGGTATTAACCCTAAAGGCTTTTGTTCAGACATCTAGCATTGTTAACACCCAACCTAGTCTGCATCCATATCCAAACAGAAGTAATATGTCATGCTGAATTACAGGGCAATACATGCCCCAAATGCTCCTAACATTGAACTCAATATTAGCTATGATATTACTTCAAATAATCTTTGAAACAATCAGGTAATGGCTATATGTGTGTCATCGTCATCCAGTGTGTTTGGACTACTTTGAACACATACTATATACTATATATTTAAGTATTTGTATAAGAGCTAAATCAAATTGCTCCACCGTCACTCTTTTAGTGTGAATCATCGCCACGCATCAATGTGAAAATCTACCATGATAGTAGGTCACAACATTTGGTTATATAACCACTCTTAATGTTCTGCTCTGAAAATCATCATATCATCGGATATGGATATAAAAGATATGAGAGGGGATGTATCAAGATCCTGAGGCGTCACACGCATCGGGGGCTAAATAATGAGGAGGAAACTGGATCAGCCGTCAGGGTCGTCAGGGTTGGACCCTTAGTGCCGTCTCATCTCACGGCTGCTCAGCTGCTCCTGTCATCCATATTTGCAGCCTCAGTGGACAATTTCTCAGCCGCGGGCCCTCTCAGTGCTCACAACAACACATAGATCAAGTGAATTAATTCTGCTTTTGTGGCAGCGCGCTGGAGATCTAGGTCATGCAGTCATGGCTCTGTTTTTTTTTTTTTTTGTTGTGGCCACCTAAAGTCAGGTCAACATCCTCCAATCCTCCTGCACAATCTGACCTTGACATTCCCAGGTGATTTTCCACAAAGGTGTGTGTGTGTGTGCCTGTGAGTGTCCCAACCATGGATATGGGAGTCTACATGTTGTGTGTGAATGTTTTATTTGTAAGGTAGCATAGGTGTGATGAGATGGTGCCATGAAAAAGAATGAGCTGCTGTCTATACATAGGGCTTGCCTGCGGCTATGTGTGCATGAAGCAGAGGAAGAGGAGATAGAGAGCACAGGAGTGGATGTGGGAGGGTGAGCAGAGTGTGAGAGAGGCAGAGGGAGGATAACAGAGAAGGGAGGAGGGTGAGAGGTAGAGGAGGAGGAGGAGGAAGGGGGGGACTGTGACGCAAGCTGATCGGCTCTGCTCGCCGCCCCATTGGCCGCGGTGGCTGCCAGTCAGAGGAGCTGGGAGTCAGGCACTGCTAGGAGAGCAGATTATGAAGCAGGAGCTCAACCAGCGGCAGTCTCCTCTCATTGTCTCAATGGCTGCACACGCATTCCTCCTCTGCTCCCTCGCCTTGCTGTCCGCTCTCAGCCGGCCTGGGCTCTCACTCTTCACTGAGGAAGAGTTTCAGCCGGGGCTCACCTATGATGAAGTGCCTAAAATCCTGGACAGAAGGTAAATCCATCCTCTATATGGCTGAGGAAGGGGTGTAGGGGAGGAGGTGTGGGGGTAGGGGGGAGGGGTATAGGGGAGATGCATGCGGGGATGCTGGGATGCTGGGATGCTGGGGATGCTGATGTGTTCTCTTGGGGTCTTTGTCTCCCTTCCCTTCTCCTCAATCCCACCTTGGTTGCAGCACAAAAGGGGTGAATGCAGGCAGTGTTTGGTGTATCAGACAGAGCTGAGCTGCGAGGGCTTTGTTTGTCTCAGTCTTGGGGACTGCATCAGACGCTGCTCATCGATCACGGATGGGGGCTGTTGTCTCTGTACAGTAGTGTTGGTCTGGCAGAAGGGGAGCTGAATGAATAAGGCTGGGGCAGTGGGCCTGCAGGGGAGAGGAGAGGAGCGAAGAGGGGGAGCAGAAACAGAACAGAGGGAAGGTAAACAAGGATGGGACAGGGAGGAGAGGAGAGGATGCATCAGGGATGGTCTGCTGGGGTCTGTTTACTGATGCAGTCATTGAGAGAGAGAGAGAGAGAGAGGGAGAGAGAGAGAGGGAGAGAGAGAGGGGAGAAGGGAATTCTAGCCGGCCATGTCTGCATAATGCACATGCAGTCCTGCAGGTCAAATCTGGATAAAATATTCAGAGCTCCAACCTGGAGGCACTCACAACAGTGTCACAGGGACGGGACAGAGTCGGCAGCCACGCAGGGCCTTTGCGAGCACCAGTCCCTGCCTGCTTATAGAGACATCAGGGCAGAAATACTGTGCCAAAACCACGTAAGGCTCTTGAAACTATGCCATGCATCATGGCACACACACAATCCTCTATAGCGCGAATGCTTCAAAGCCACAATATGCTGCAGTTTCTGACACAATGTTCCACGTTCAGGGCAGCAATACACTTCAGAGAATGAAAGATGATTACTGGCACGCTTTCATTTATTGCACAATCTTATCTGTACACATGTTTGCGTAGTGTAGGGCACAGATAACTTGGATTTAGAATTCAATATACAGCGTCTCATGGGATTGCGTTCGTTCCAGCTCAATCTGGTGTTTGTGAAACCCTGACAGATCCCTATCTTAACTTTTCGCCGCAGTCTCTCCGACAGAGAGCGGCTACGTTAATTTCTCCTGGGGTTTTTCGAGCCTATTCCCCGGATCAAACTTTGCACGTAACTCCGCAACGTAACAGTTGCAGTCCCCGGTCACAGCTCCATTCTCGGTTTCTGACACACTCCAAGATGCTGTTATATAAGAGCAGTCTTTCATTTCAGAGGCATTCTAGGGTGCATAACATTGGTTGGCAATGCGGAAGGAAAAGGTATAGTTAGAGTTAGAAGCCTCTATTGTTAATAGACACGGGGCTGCAGGAAGATGATGGAGAGAAAATGTTCAGTAAGCTGGTAGCTGACGTGTGGTGTAATGACAAATATGGAACTAGACTATGATTGATAGCCAAGAGATGTTTAAAGTTATTAAAAGCCAGAGATGAGACCTACTGTATGGTTACATCTGCCTTAACAACCCCATTCATCATCATCCAAATACTTTCTAGGAAGTACATTTTAGAAATAGTGTCCCTTTCCCCGTTTAAAATAAAATAATTACAGGTCAAAAGGTCATAAATAATGTGACAATACATTTTTACATAACTGTAATAATCCCTATGGTAGCAACACTTGTAAAATAATCCAAGCATTATACATTTCTGATGAAAATGATCCAAATATGGGTACAGATTAGGGGTCCAAAGACTAAGTTGTAATTTTGGAAATGACCTCTTACCTCTTCCGACCGACTCTATCAACAGCGCAGGCAAAGCTAAAGAATGAGGGGAAATACTGCAAGATGAGATTTTGCAGCTGTAGTTTATAGTTGTTTGCAAATGAAAAAAAAAAAAATGTTGATGCTGTTGTAAGCTTTTTTTATTGCTCTGAAGAGAGCAGACGGAAATAAAATGCTGGTCACAAATGTAATAAGTAGCACGAACGTGTGCGCTACTGATATAAACAAGTTTTATTTATACAAGTCACATGTTTTAATTACAATAAAATCCCCATTCAATTACCAATAAAACCAGTGTTTAGTTAACCTGGCCCAGTAAATGTCTCAAACACTTACACAAGTCAATTAGATATGACCCAATTGCTAGAGCCTGCTGCAACACACTCAAATGACATTATATCATTCACACTATCTCATGAAAAATGGCCACTGACGCATTTCCAAAGACTGAATGGGGTCAGCACAATTAGACACAGCACTCTTTCAATATTAACTCATTTTCTAGCTATAAAATAATGAATAATGATCTGCAGTGTAACATACTAACACAGTGTCAAGTCTATTTTTGTTTGTTTGTTTTAAAGGTTTCTCCGTCACCGTGTATAGCCAACATGTATAGTCAACATGTGCTTACATTTATCTTAAAACCGTTAAACACTGACAGACTGACCCAAATATAGACAGAGATTAGAGGTCAAGTATTGGATTTCTAGTGGAAGATTGATCAGTGATCCCCTTTCAGGGAGAGATTAAAGGGTCAAAAGACCACCAGCTAATTTTAACAATACTCACATAAGATTTAGTGAGACAAGATCAAGTCAAAGGTGAATAATCACAAGTAGAAATATGATTGATTCCCCGTTTGAACGCAGCCATGATATTAGACTGTCCACACCATGCAGAGTTGAGGCATTTGATCTCCGAGGCGTAGGAAGATTTAGATAACTCTAGCACTTTGACCCGAGGTCAAATTTGAAGCAGCAACCAAAGCTTCGCTGAAATGACAGCAGCAGGGCTGTGAGCGGTGTTTTAGTAAACTCCTAAAGCTTAATCTGCACTAATAAATCTATTAATAGGTCAGCACCTGCACAGTGCGGGATTAAGATGTGTTTTCCTGCCCTGTAAGGGACACAACAGTTCACCTCAACCATTGAGTGCTTTTTAATGAATGAAATTAGAACATATTTGACTTTTACCCCCAAAATAATACTGAGATTAACATTACTTTGCAGAAGTAGTTCACCCTGTACATTGTGAAATACTATCATAGCTGGGTTTGAAATTTCATGTAGGCATAATATAAGGAAATACGAGTACAAGAACACGTCACTGTAGTCTGATACACTATTGATATACACAATGACAACGGTTCTAGGCTGAAAACCAAAATCTAATGGCTAAAGATCCACATTCAATTGCTAAATATTCTGTGTTCTTCTGTTTTTTAATGAAAATAGAAGCTTATAATAAGCTAAATGAACCACACAGAAAACAGTTAACTACTGTACTCAACAAAACAAACAACTAGCTATTACTCCCCAGCAGCACTGTATTCCTGTAGTAGGATGTAGAGGATGATCCTGGTTTAAGGACAGTCTCAGTGGCTCAGCACTGTGTGGTAGCAGAGGAGAAGAGGGTTTGTTTACAACTTTGTGGAGCAGGCACCACACCTTCTCTCCGCATGAGGGATGATAATCAGCTATCCATCTACGGGCTTGAATAAGGACGTCCGGTGAATACACTGTATCGATTGAGATACCATCAGTAGCATAACTGATTCCCATTGTCGTTAATATTAATATTTCAAAGCCAGACTCTCTAAAAATATCTGTAATCATAACAGACTAACGATCCTCATTCAATCTGGTGATATGGAACATAATGTTAAGTGTATAGGTGCATGTTCGTACACTTGTGTGCGCACATATTTGGGGGATCTATGCAGAGGGAGCGAGGTGAGCCAAGGAGTGGCTCTGGCATGGCTTTGATTATATAAAGGGCCTGTTCAGCACCCAGGCACCGTGTGACAGGCTGAGCCAATGACGGGGCCGCAGCAGTCCTGGGTTGCTGACCTCGCGAAACTGGCACAGGAACAAACGGCTGGGCTTTAGTTAGCACTCATGCTCGCACAGAGACTCCTCTGGCTCCTTCCAGCCAGCTGGGGCCTATAGGTGCAGAGGAACGAGTGCTCATTCGCTTGTGTTTGGGATGGGCTGGGGTGAAGTGGGGGAGGAGAGGGGAGGGGTATGCAGCTTGTTTACAATGACACAAACAATTGTTAATCCCCCTGTAGCTGCGCAGTGTTTACATGGATTCCTAAATATGTAAATCAGATATGAAATTTAGATGTCTGGGGGGAGTTTTTAACCTTTATGTTGTTATAGGATTTGTAAGGTTTCACATATCAGTGCAGGTGATAAGTGAGCAGCGTCCGAGTACCGACCATGCTACTGAGGTTTCAGTCACAACTGCCAGCTGCCAAAGGCATATTGCTTTTGGCAGCTCTTTCATATACAAACATGCTTACCCAGCATTCACCTGGGCAAATGTAAATATTTGGATTTATCGTATAAGTGAACTGTCATATTGTCAGAGGTGAGGAGTAAGTCACACATGTGCAAGTCTCAAGTTCCTGTGGTGGGAGTCAAGCAAGTTAGGCCGAGTCCCTGCTATAAGTCAAGCAAGTCACAGGTCAAATCATATGAAATTCTGATGATTTACCCCAGTTTAACCCGTTCTGAAGTAAATGCTGGCCGTACCAATTATAAAATGACGGTTTTTCTATTGTAAAATTATTTCCATAAATAAAAGTGATGCGTGGCATAAGTAAAACACCAACCAGCTCACATATTATAGAAAAAAACAAACGTTGTTGTATATGTTACATACACATATTCATTTATTTGTTTATATCACATGCATTCAATTCATAAAGCAACAGTTTTTTTATTCAAATATCTGCAAACTTTATGTTATCAAGCGTAAAATCCCACCATCGCTTTGGGACGCCATTGTTTTTTCTCTTCAGTTCCTCTTCTCGCTGTGTGTGCACATGACCTAGTGTGTGACAGAGTGCATGCACACTCCTTAATTGTATACTCTCTCGCAATTCTACATTGACAGCTGAATCCAAATTTGATTATTTTTGGACTAGCCCCTCCATGATGGCTGCCTCGAGCGCTGGCCTATGCTATTCTGCTGCGTCCCAGTAGGTTGCCAGGTTTGCACGCATTGCACTAGAAATCATCCAATCATGTTTCAAAAACAAGACGTAACTTCTCAGAATCTAGACAAATGCAAATATTTAATAAAAAAGTAAAGTCCTTTCGAGTCATCCGTCTCAAGTCTAAGTCAAGTCTCAAGTCATGAATATCACGTCAAAGTGAAGTCGAGTCTTTTATCAATATTAGTCCTTAAATTTGTGACTCGAGTCAAGTCATGTGACTCGAGTCCCCCACCTCTGCATATTGTTACCCATAAAATATTAAGAAGACATTACATACAACTTGCTTGTATGATACAAGCAAGTTCATAGGAATGTATACAAGGGAGTGCCAACATGTGCTTAGGCTGCACACACACAAACACACACAAATCCCAGGGAGTCTCTAATCTAGCCAATCCAGTCATGATGCAGAATGTAAGTTGACGAGCTCGTGTACAGGAAATGACAGCATAGTACCTCGCTGCTGATCACTCAGGCTGTATCTGAAACCGCATACTATAGTAGAATGTACTGATTTGGCCAAAATGTAGCATGTAGTATGCAGTATGCAAACAAAAGCAAAATCTAGAGTATGCCTAAAATTCCCAGATGTTGTACTGATTCGGAAAAAATCTCCAGTATGCATCGGACCAGACTACCTCGCCTACTGTATCCCACAATGCAAAGCGCTGGGACGGTCACTTTTGGTCATTTTTGTAATGTAAAGTAGCGGAGGTTTGCTATTGTCCGTGCTGTTTACTTCCGCTTTCCAACACCGGAAACCCGCGAAACCCGGCCTAGCTTACTACGAAATAAATCAATTTACGTTCCATACTACATACTATGTACTGTATGTACTGTATACTGAGGGGCGGCTGTGGCTCAGAAGGTAGAGCAGCATTGTTGGCTCATTCATCCATGGTTGCCATGCACAATATCTCAGACGCAGCTGTCTACCTTTTTTCAGATTGAACATATTACGCATCCCTTTCATCCATTCTGACATTTTAAAGATTTTACTCATTGGACAGGGCAGCGCAATTAAAGTTCAAACTGAGGTGAGCAGACTTGGGCAGCAGCTAACGGATGAACTGGTATTAGTGTGTCTGTGGCTCAGAGGATAGAGCAGGTCGTCCACCAATTGGAAGGTTGGCGGTTCGACCCCCCGGCTGCTCCGGTCACATGTTGATGTGTCCTTGAGCACATGATACTTTGCCCCAAATTGTTCCCGAATGAGTGAATGAGTATTTAGATAAGATCCTGATGGGCAAAGTTAGCACCTTGTATGGCAGCCTCTGCCATCAGTGTATGAATGTGTGTTTGAATGGGTGAATGCTGACATGTTGTGTAAAGCGCTTTGAGTGGTTGGAAGACTAGAAAAGCAAAAAATAAAAAAAAACAAATGCAAGTCCATTTACTGTACACTGCGTTCGTCAGCAGCATGTAGTAGGCGGTTTCAAATATAGCCTCACATTCTACAGACATCATCATGCCGGCATTACCTGTTCAACTGAACTGAAGCTGAATTCAATTTGATTTACTGAGGAAAAACCCACATGATTACTCTACAGCTGCGTGATAGCCAGGTGACCTGAAACTAAGTCAAAATCAATAAAAGAGTAGCCTGCGTCTACATGTTGTGCACCATGAGCTCGCTTTACTGCAGAATTCGATCCTGTGTATGAAACCGTCTGTTCTCATGCACCCACTGCTTTACTCATTCAGTTGAGAACATTGAGTACTTTTATGGAAAAGAAAATATTGGAGGCATTTCTTTTATTATGAACAATCGATTACAAAAAAGACACAGTAAGATTATCATATTGATATATTGATAGAAGTCCAATGTAATAAATTCAATGAATAAAGGTCCAAGAAATAAGTCTAATAAAGAAGGAAAGTACATTTCACGAGGGGGCACTAATTGACCTTAAACTGCTCCATTTCTAATTAGCTCGATTACAATGGTCATAGTCAAAGTGCAAATCTACCGGACGGGTGTACAATAAGTCACAATTTTGACGTCGGTTCAGATGTATTAATTAGCACTTGAACTGTCCAGAGCGCCGTAGGCTCTGACATCAAGCCTTAATCTCTTCATCTTGTTCAGGACCTGTGTCTCCCCACATTTGGGCTCCAGTGGACCCGGCCTGTGCTTACCACTAATCCAAATCCACCTGGCACTAAACGATACAATATTGTCCAGGTGGAAACGGCACCAGACTGGTAGATAACTGCTCCTGTCTGCTGGAACTGATATGTCTGGCAACCTACCCTAAATCTGTAACTTCCAGTGTTATCAGACACACTAATACCAGTTCATCCGGTTGCTGCTGCCCAAATCTGCTCACCTTGGTTTGATCTTTAATTGTGCTGCCCCGTCCAATGAGTAAAAACCTTTAAAATGTCAGAATGGGAACGAAAGGGATGCATAATATGTTCAATCTGGAAAAAAAAGTAGACAGCTGCGTCTGAGATATTGTGCATGGCATCCATGGATGAATGAGCCAACAATGTGGCCCTTGAGCCAATCAGTGAAAATGTCATAGTGACGTGAAAAGATCCATCATTTCCTTGAATCTGGCCAAAATCCAGTTTGAGATTTTGAGCATGAAAGACAAGTGAAAAAAATAAAATAAGATATATACTCCTTTCACATAATGGAAAGAAGACTATGAGACAATCTTAATGAGAACGTAATTTACGACCAACAATAAAGCCTGTTACAAACTGAGATAATACATAACTCCCCCTCTCATAAATCACAGCACTGTGCTCTCTGGCTTGTGGAAGTCATAGTGAAGTTTTGGGTAAATTTGAAGCAGGTGAATCTCCATTTCCTAACTCTTTTTTATTACAAAATCTAGGTTGTAGTTGTTACTCATAGATCACTTAACTACAGTATATGGGGCAGCTCCACCAGCATCTGGTTCAGAGAAACAAAGTGCGAACAGTCGCAGCTATTGACTGGCTTTTTTGTGTTCAATAAATATTCAGGTCATCGTCAGTCTATCTACTAAAAAAGGCCTTCCCTACGAGATCACAGCGTTACTGTTCAACTAAAGATAACAAAGATTATATCAATCACTGCTTCTGTTGTGCTGCAATTCATAAAATGATCTGAAATACTTACAACCAAAGCTGATAAACAAACAGGTAACGTGACACAGCAGACACATGCTAGTTGTTAATAGGGTTTACAAGTCCTGTATAATTGGCTATTGTGATGGGATTAGTAAAGCAGCCCAGATGTTCACTAAGGACAGGCTATAGGGCAGACCACACAGTCAGAGAGCATTGGCTGGACCTGCCATGTCAGCGTTGCTCAGTAAGCCCATTGCTGACGTATGACGTCTTTGATTAGACAGTTAAAAGGATCAGGATTAACTTCAAGAAGTCCACGGCTATACAGGGTTTGGTTAGACTGAGACAAGGACAGCCAGGTCAAACACGTGAAGGAAAAAGGTTTGTCACTGTGTAGGCATTATATAGGTCAATCCCAAATCAGAAATCTGTCATTTAGTAAAAGCAACACGCCACACAAAAGACTATTCTTGCAACATAGACACCAAGCAAAGCTATTTATTTGTGGACTGATAATAAAACTCTGTGGGCAAAGTAATGTGAGTTTATGCAGAGTGCTCTGCAGCTGTGCACTGTAAAAAAGAAAAGTCTTTATGGATCATATATGTTGCAAAATGTGTAATTTAATAAGTCTGTAAATCACATTAAAACATTTGTGTATTTATTTTTTCATTATGGTCACTTTCATAAATATTCAATACAACAATATACAATAACACTTTATAATAACAATCATTTATGAATGGTAAATTGATTAAAATTGAGTCAATAGAAATGAAACATGAAATTAAAATTAATAATGTTTAGTAATTATAAGGAATGCTATAATTTGTTATTTTAACAGTTTATTGTTGCACACATTATGACATTTTATATACTATATTAAGTGTTTGTTAATGATGACAGAATGTTTTGTGAACCTTTAGGAAATTGTTTGTAAAACATATATAAACATTACAAAGATAGATATTTGTAACACTTTGTAAATGGTTAATAATTAGTTTGTTAACCATCTATAAACATTATTTGGATGGCTATTATAAAGTTGTAACTGATGATTATAATACCTTGTTAAATGGTTAATAAATACGTTGTAAATAATCTATAAACAATATTTAGATAGTGAATACTTTGTCAATGGTTGATAATTGGTTTCTGGTCCATCTATCTTTGTAATATTTATAGATGTTTTATAAATGATTTCTTAAAGGTTTACTGCTAATCATTAACAAATACTTAATATATTATATAAAATGTTATAATATGCACAAAAATAAACTGTTAATAATACTTTACTAATGTAATCAGAATGGAATTATCTCCTATCAACCGTGATACAATATATAATTTATAAACAAATTGTTTCATATTACACAAACTAATGATAAAATAACAGAAATTATAACATTACTAATAATTAGTTGACATTATTAATTAGCATTTCATTGTTTGATAACAGTAAAATAACTATTAACTAAGTTTAATTAATTATCAATTTACCATTTATGAATTATGGTTATTATTAATTAAACTACATTTTATAAATGGCATGCCATACACAAAATGTATACTTTGGGTACTTTTATTTAACAACTTAAAAGCATAAAGCCTTTCATCTAGCAACTCATACATTATTTTTGTAGCAAAAAAAGAGTCTAATATGTTATATAAAATTTGAATGAAAGTGAGAATAATCATTCAAACCTATTATATAAGTCTGTCAATTTCATTTTACGACATATACTATTCTTAGAGGTGTTTTTTTTTATATACTGTATATAGACCAGCCTGCAAAGCTGTTTTTGTCCCTGCGCTTGCTGCAGCTGCATCACTAGACAATGAACTTTCCTGCTCGAGGGAAAATGCTAAACAAGCATCCTGTACATTATGGAGCATTATCAAAAAAAGAAAAACATCTCCCTGCATCTTGTGATCCCCGGACCTTACTGTTGTGTCTTCTGTCTTTTCCACAGCAAAGAGAACCCCAAACAAGCAACAAGAGTCACATCAAGTAAGTAACAAATGTGGTGTGACACGAGGCCTGATTCAATCCAACCTGCCATGTTCATTTTGATGCTGACGTGTTGGATAGATAGCACTGACATTTCATTCTTAATGCTGGAGACATCTATGCTGCAGATTTTGAAGTGCGGCTTATTTGTGTGTGATCCGTACACCTCAGTGCCAATTCAGATGTGTTATATTTAGGCTCTTTGACAAAAAGGCAGAAAAAAAAATGATGGAGACATTCCTTAAAATGATGTGATTTGCAAATCATAGGTTGCTGGAACAAGATGAGCAGTATTTGTAAACACTGAACAATACTACCGTAACTGTGAAACAAACTGCTGATGAGTCACTGAAATGACGCAAAGAACTGGAAATAGATAGGAGCCTGAGCGCCGAGGTGTACGCAGGATCCCTCTGTGCTTATGCGTGTGTGTGTGTGTGTGTGTGTGTGTGTGTGTGTGTGTGTGTGTGGCGTGTGTGAAATCGGCTGAACTTTTATGATTATGTTGCAATCTGCATTGCAGCATTGCAATCAGCTTAATGTGTGTGTACTGATATAATCTTTCACGGCGGTGCAGTAATGTGTGTACGTGTTTTCAGGTCAAGATGGTGAATACGGCTTAGAAAGTGAAGAGGTTATTTTGACGCCTGAAGATGAAAACCCACTCAGGAGAATACTGCAGGTACACAAACACTCTCTCTTCTCCCCGTCTCGCTATCTCCACCATCGGCCCTCTATCTTTATCTGTACATATAAACACACACACACAAGACACATGCTGGGATGCACGCGAACAAAACAGAGCATCACTCAGCCACACTGCTTGACCTTGGATGTGGGAATATTGTTGGTCTCACATTCACCAGAGGTAAAACATCCCTGCCACACACACACGCACACACACACACACACACACACACACACACACACACACACACATAGGACCACTCTGACTGAGAATACATTGAAACCATATGCTGTATCAGGTGATGCATCCAGGCACTATATAGATCAACTGATTCCTTGCAGTAACCTCTCCTAAACTACCGTATTGTAGCTTTTAAATGTTTTGGAAGTTGTCATCTCAGTTAACATACCTCACATTTCCGATTAGTATTTAAATACTTTGCATTAAACAAACAAAAAATAACCCCTTCATAGCCACTCGGACTGATACTTCTTGTAAAATAGTGCTGGATTAGCTCTCCGATGAGATGTGGCCTCTGTGCAAAGAGATTAAAAAAGCTATAGGGGGCAGTTTCTATCTGCACAGTGCAGAAATGCAGTCTTACAGCTGCCACAGTATTATATGCACATTCAGAAAGCTCCTGTTTTTCTAAGGAGAAGACAACACTGCTCCATCCTCATCTGAGATTCAGTGGTGGTTGGATCACTGAACATTTTATTGTCACAAATGACAAGTTTTTAAATTGGGCCTCCACTAAAGGAAGGTACAGATACCAAGCAAGCTTGTTTGGGATCAGTTGTATAGAATAAATCGAGATACACTGATCACTCTGACACATGTTGTAGAACGATCTGGCTGCATGTATTGAGGAATGGGATAACTTGAATGAACTCTATTGCTGTGTCCCTGTTCAGTGGCTGGATACTCCAAAGTCTGCATTTCTAGGCTGAATTCCAACTAGTTTGCCACTTGTGTCAGTTTACGACTGGTCTTTACAAATTTTGGCCATTTGAGGTCAACTTCCCAATGATAAACTTAGAAATGATTGTTTCACCAGCTGGATAAGAGTACACAAACACACTGTTTGTTTTGGTTGTTTTGTGATGCTTTTATTCAAGGACGACTAGCAGGATCAGCAAACCCTTTAGGGCACGCACCTTTTGTGGGCCACATCCAGCCCCTGAAATGGGGCAGAGCTCATGAGTATGTCTCTGAATAAAAATCTGAACGCCCTCTAGAGGACAGCCAATGAATGAAAACTGCTGCTGACCACGCTTACTGCAGTTTCTTTACTTCTCCTGTGCTTAATCCCTCTCTTCATATGTTTACAGCCTTTTAACTGGCATCAGCCGGGGATGTCTACCAGTAAGAGGAAGCTGCTCCAGTCTCTGATGGGGCCTTATGGCCCACTGAGCGTGTCTTACAATGGGAAAACCTGCATTCTGTTCAAAGCGAAGCGCCTGGCAATCCGCTACAGGAACCATACCTTCATTGACCTGACGGAGAGGGTCTTCAACACCAACTCACCCGTGGACACTAAAGGCTCCATCTGCACCAAGGAGAAAGCTACGTAAGTCAACCCTGCAGACAGACGGGGTCATGAATACAGCACGTGTTTGAGGAATTTGTTTTGGTTTTTAGAGAATTGTTAATTACAAGACAGGGTGGACACATAGAGTGCTCACTTATCTACATATACAGCCAAGGCATAGGTTTGATAGAAATTAAAATAGCAAAGGAAATGTGTGAAAGTACTGTGTTGAGAAGACAGTAATAAGTTCAATAGTTACTGTGGTCAGTTGAGAATTCCTCTAAATGACTGTGTTAAATCAGATGCTTTAACATTTGTGGTTTTGTTTTACTGCAGGCTTTCATTAAGGTTTGGTGATGTGGAGGACTTGCGAGGTCTAGTAATCAGGTAAAATGCACATTACTTACTTACAAATATTTTCACTGACAAACATCTTATCTAAAACTTTTCTTTTATCACATTGAGCTATTAAAGACTATATTTATTTTGATAAGGAAAAATACCACAACATTTGTTCTGATTGGTCGAAAGGCTTGAAATTGACTTTGGTATGGACATACTTTTGGCAAATATCTAACAGTACAATTTTGAATTTTTTAGATCACATGAAAAATCACACTTTTATCAATAATCAATAAGTCAGGACTTTTAAAAAATTTGGAAAAACGCTAACATTGTGTTTATTAAATGTTTTCCATATGAATATTTTTTTCACACCGCACGTGTGCATATCTTTGATATTCAACTTGAGTTTATAGATTCCAAAAAAAATAAATCATAAATACCAAATACTTGATTGTGCTCTTTGTAGTTTCTGAGATACAGCCATTTTCTTATCATACTACAGTATATCTAGTATTTGGGCACATGGGATTACTGATTTCTCCTAAAATATAATGGAGACTATTGCAAAAACAGTAGTCTCATGTGCCCAAAGACTAGATATATGATAAGAATTTTTTTTCTTTGGACAGATTTTGAAAATTTCTTCACATTAGTGATTAGGCCAGCCCACAGAACACTTCCACCAAAGGAAACCAAACATTTAAGTTGCAGGAACAAATGGGTTCAGGACTGTG
Organism: Sebastiscus albofasciatus; assembly: GCA_916701655.1. NCBI lineage: Eukaryota > Metazoa > Chordata > Actinopteri > Perciformes > Sebastidae > Sebastiscus > Sebastiscus albofasciatus. Next base: position 50,647 of record CAKAOI010045788.1, on the reverse strand, counting down.
CATGCAACTAACTGCGTTGTCTCTTCCGCCAGGCTTCAGATGTCAAACACTTTTTATGAGGCCGCTGGTCAAAACTGGTTCACACTAGACAGCGTTCACATCCACTACAACTGGACCCAAGAGGCCACGTTCAACGCCAGCGAGGTCTACGCTCCGGCCACTTCATCCTACCATTGCCAGCACGTCAGCAGCCTGCACAAATATGACACCCTGCTAGTGCCCAGCTCGCACACTGACACATCCGCTAACTGGCACATCACTTTCACTGATTTCCAGGTACACTGTCGCACAAGGGGCGCAACCTCTGTTGTTGTAAAAATCTGCTAGTAATGTCTGCACATTCACTGTTATATCATAGTTTCCCCCTCCCCCCTGTTTCCCACGTGTGTGCATGTGTCTGTGTGTCTGCCAGCCATTTCCTTTAGTGTTCCGCCTGTTTGGCTGTCAGTCACTCAGTCAGTCTGGTTACCGTCTGTTTGGCAGTCTGTCAATCTGTCTGTTTAGCCATCTGCTAGGCTGTCTCAACCTGTCCATCTGCCTAGTGTCTCTGTGCCTGGTAAGCCCAATAAGAGCCAGTTGTCCTCTTTAGTTCAGCCTAATCTTGTATTTCCTCTTTCTCTCCGCGCTCTTCCAGATCCAGGCCTTCAACGTGCAGTCAGACAAGTTTGCGTCGGCCAGCGACTGCGCCACCTTCCTGACGCCGGCCATCCTGATGGGCCTGGTGACATCTTTGATCCTGCTCCTCGTCCTAGCCTACGCCCTGCACATGGTGGTACACCTCAAGCACATCGACCGCTACGAGGAGCACAAAGCCACAGTCTACTTTCCCCGTAGTCCAGAAGCCGAGTTGCCAGACAAGAACAGCCTGTGAAGGAAAAAGAAGAGCTGGAGAAGGGCAGGGGGAGAGAGAGAGAGAGGGAGAGAGGAAGCTGAGAAGCAAGGCCGAGGGGAGTGCAAGTGAATACAAGAGTGAAAAAGTATCCTCCACAGAATTTTCGTTCAACAAAATGACAACTTTGCCTGTTCATATGAAAACCTTGTACGTCTTAACTACTTTAAGTAAATGCAGACCGTGGTTGGATACTTTTTCTCCTTTTCTCACTGACCTGCGTCTTGGCGTCCAGATTTTCAAGAAGGCCTTTGGATGTTGAAGCCTCTCCCTGAGAGATGGTTCATGATCCTGATGTCAAAGGTCAAGGACTGTCCCGGGGGCCCTGAAGGGCAAGAGCATATACAGGCCTTTACCCCAGTCAGCCATTAAAAACCACAAAAAGGCTAGCAACTGTAGCTAATACAGCTAACATCAGATGCTCATAATGTATTACATGGCTCACAAGTGTCATATTACAAGCTTCCATCACACACACATTGTCTTTCAAGCTTTCATTACAGTGTACTTTGTCTAATACCGCTGCAAGAAATATATACTTCAAACAGCCAGTTTTATAGCTGAAATAGCCGTATTAGCTGCATGCCATAAAAGGCTGGTCTATCTGGGCTAGCACAGTGTTTCCTAATAATACGGATTACAGAGGGTCTTGCATGAGTTGCGGCTTAAAATAATCAAATATGGCACAAAGTAGAAGGAAGCTTGAAAAGCTTTTGAGTGTAAGCGAAGAGAAATATCGGGAACCACTGGTCTAGCATCTGGCTGGAGTGAATGGACCAGCACTACTGGGCCCTTCAGAGCCTCTGGAAGTCTCTCACCCCACCCCTGAACAAGACTGCTGCTTGGGACTTAACTGTGAAATGGCCTTTTACAGACCAGCCAGACAAAAGGTGGGGTTCTACAAACTAGCACAACATTTGTTAGTTGCGAAAGCACTAACAACAAAACTATCAAAGACTATACAAGGAACTATGCTGCACAAGACTGCCCGTCTGAGGGCATGGCAGGAAAGCGGGTCTTTGCGATGACTTGACTCTGTGAGAGTCGAGTGTTTGGACAAGGGAGGCCATGGGTCCTCCATCCACACCACTGGGTCTGACTGCCAAAGTGAAGCTACAAAACAAGTTGCCATGAAATATGGTGAGGGACGGGAGAGGAGACAATGTGAAAATGAAAGCTAACCGTTACAGCTATGTACAAAGCGAAAACACATACATGTACAGAAGTGTCACTCTGCGGAGGTCTTTTTTTTATATACAATGTAATCATGAAAATACTACTAGGTACAGGATGACTATGCTAATCCTCATAACCAAAAGGATATACAAAGCTGTAGATACATTAAGGTCTGTATACGATCATAGCTGTTTACTATCTTCAAATATTGCACAACTAATAAAAAATAGGTACAAGTAAGACATTGTGCTATGAGGATTGGTGAAACTATCAATGCATATGATTTTTTCTACAAAGTATTAACATGTTACACTGTCTGTCTATTTGTTTTAAGCTGGGCCAGACAATGTAAGGTCCTGTTTCATCTAACTGTAAATTACAGTACAAATTCCTACCATAGAAGGACGATACTATGGAATGCCGTCCACCCACCGGGACTTATAGATGCCATTATTATGCCAGAAGCCACACTAGCAGCAGTAACAGCATCAGTGAGTCATTACTACTGATAAAAACACTCAGCATGACAGTAAATAGATATCTTAACATGCGACATGGCAGTTCTGTCAATCTGTAGCAGTGTGAAATGTGTTCTTTGGTCATAAATGTATCCTACAAACTATGAAATGAGCCGAGGTGGTTTGTCCAAGGACCAACTGATGTAGATTGAACAATAAATGATATTCAGAGGAAACGGTGTGCCGTGCTTAAATGTTAAACAGTTGTGTTGTACTACATACAGGATCACATTAATCACGTGTTTTGCTATGGTTTATCTTAATTACAATCAAACTGATACCAAATATTTTTCAATTGCATGATGTAGGCCTATTTCCCATAAATTTAGATTGTGTTGTTAATTGTTATTTAGCCCTCAGCTCTCCAACCCTTTGTCCATGTCTCATGCCAGCTCTGTCTCCCCTCCTGAGTGCCATCTGCTCTCTTCTCGCACATTCTCTCTGACCTAAAATGTCAGTACAGTTTACCTGCCGGCACCTGTCCAATCAAACACTTTCGTGCATACTTCATAGGCAATAGCCATATGAATTTATGTAATCTCAAAACCAGAGCCACAATTTCATCCCGCTTCTACTGGTCATAAAATGCTGTCATAGAATATATATCTAAGGCTCTACACACTATACTTTTATTATTATTATTTGCACATTGTATTTTCAAGGAGTTGAGACTAAATTCACCTTACTCTAAAAACAATGTCAAACAGGTCAGGTCAGGTCAAGTGACTTTATTTGTACCTGTAGGTAGATTTTTTTTGCAGCAAAAATAGAGGATGGCATCCGTATTGACAATAAGGTAGAGCACAGACAAGAGACAGACATACCAAAAACATGACAAAGAGTACTCAAAGGCTTACTGGGATCAGGACCCAGCAAAAAGAAGAAGGCCACAAGAACAATATAAAAAAATACTGAAATATCAGGACAAAAAAGACACAATAAAATGAGAAAAGGGATAAGCGTTCAATAAATATGTGCAAAAGCTGCCAGGACTTATTTAAATGAACAATTGCAGCTGGAACAAAGCTGTTCCTGTAGCGCTTTGTTCTACACCTTGGGACCTTAGGGTGTGCCCTAATCTAAGAGTTGGCAATAACTAGCCTACTTATATGATTCTGCAGTTATGCTAGACCTATACATGACACCACACAAAGAACAGTGAACCACTCAAATATTATTTTCTGCTGCAAGTTTGGATTTGTCACAAACAGTAGTTGGACTGAATCAAATTAAAAATAAGACCACGCCAAAGTCATGAGTAGAATTTGAACACTGTTGTTGTCCCATCAATTATGGAGGACTGAACCTGCCAAAATCCAAAATTAATAAATAAATGATGCAATAAATAAATAAATATGCCAATTAAATATACCAAAACTAATGTTAAAAATAAATGTAGGCATTAATTCATTGATAAAATGTGACATATATGGATTATTCTATTTGGTTATTATTTATTTACCTTTGTATTAATTCATCTATCTACTTCTATTTGATTTTCCATTTTATTTATTTATTTATTTTTACATTATTTATTTATTTTTTAATTTATTTTTTATTTACTTTAACTTTATTTTTTTTAATTATATTTATTCATTATTAAATTGTATTTATTTATTTATTTCTGTCGGATTTCATTTTGTGAAGACAAGCTTCTGTTGCACAGCGACATCTAGTGGCTACAACTGGTCCTAACAACCAGCACCTGACCGTGATACCTGGCAACCAGGTGGGAAGTAGTAACGTGTTTTAGTAGCTAATGTGATAACTTTTACAGTGACGACTAGAATAACAATAAGAGTAAGGGTTTGTTTCGGTTTGTTTGCTGCCTCACAGCAGGATTCACAGTTGGTTGAGTTCAGTTTTCTTCTCCCTGCTATGCTGCCTGTTGACAGGTGCCCAGAACAGGAAGTGAAGGTGGCAAAAAAGACCCATACAGGTAACATTAACCCCAGAGTTATCTTACAGGTTGTGTCCTTTTAGCTGCTGATAGGAATCACCTTTTTTTGTGTGTAAAGTGTAATAATGTGTGTCACTGTGAGAACACGACAGTGCTTTCTTGATAATGTTAGCCTAGTTTGTGACCTCAGCACTCTGTGTGCTAGTCTGCCATTCAAATTCGTCCCCCTTTGCAAACCATATCAAACTGGGGAAATGTTGTTTTTGGGGTTGTTAGAGATAGATAGAGAGTTTATTGATCCCGAGGGAAATTCAAGTTTCCAGCATCACAGTTCCATAGTGCAAAACATGTTAGTAAAAAGGCAGTAAAAAAGTTAGTAGTACAAAGTACAAAACAAAATACCAGATATAAAAATACAAGGAGATGAAGAAAACTGCTAAAACTGAATATAGTGCAGGGTATCAGCTGAGATACACGACTATTAAAAAAGTGAATATAGTGCAGAAGAGACTGTTGAAATTGAGTATAGTGCAGGGTAACTCCAGTAGCTTAGTCTATGAAAGTGCACTGTGTGCATTATTATCTGTCTGTGAATTTACAGATACCAATAACGATAGAATATTTCCCAAACAGTCTGCTTATTAACCTCAACCCAATCTTAGCCTTAACCCAAACAAGCCATCCCTGAATGCTTGGTCATAAACCAACACCAAGGGGATCTTTTCAATAAGAATTATCTCACAGGATCATACAAGTTGTTGGAAGGCGTCTTTGGTGAGTCTCTGGGCTGTTTCACGTCTACATTTTCCCAGTAAACATCCACAACCCTGCCTGTAATGTAGTCTATGGTGTGTTCAAGTGGTCAGCTGTGTTGTTTTTGTCTATGCATTGTAATAATGAGCAACATTGTTTAGTGTATGAAGAAGAAGAAGAAGAAAGGCACTTTATTAATCCCTGAGGGTGAAGTCTGAGACTGTGGGCCTCCCCTCAGACAAAGCTTGGAAAAAGGCGCCCCATCAACCCCCGCTTAGTTTACTTACTTAGTTTTGCTCAATTCCTGGATGCCTATGATCATGATTATGTTATTTGATCCCTTTACACTCGACATTTGAGCCAAGATAACCTATTATTGCTGTTTGACGTAACTTCAGACTACACCAAATACATTAAAAAGCTATGTCCTAAGGCATTTATCAGTTTTTGACATTGGGAAAGTGGGATCAACAGTAAAATTCTCCAAACTGTATCTCTTTAACAAAATCACACACACACACATTTAGGCTGTGATTGTTTGATAGCTAATGTAATATGTTTCACTTCTTTTTACTGAGCTTACCCTGAAAGTGTTTGGAGGCCCCCCTGGGGAGGCCCTCCTCACACTTTTAAAACTTTAGAGACTTTGAGAATCAGCTACTGCATCTACATTTGATGTCAATTTGGTCAGCGCAGTTATTTTTGTGGACCAAAGTACTGCACAGGTGCACAGCCAGACAACAAACTGTCCTGAGGCCCATTGGTTAATTGTGCAAATGAGACCATGCAGAACAGAAGTACAAATCACAGAGCTTTAGCTGCATCAAATATGTCAACTTTTGACTTCTAAAATGTAGAACCTCAGAACTGAAATATAGAAAACAAACCAGCTTTGTGAGTCAAGCAGATGCCTATTGTATACACTGTTAAGACTAATTGTTTTGTTTTGTTGCCAGATTGTACACTTAACTTCATGAAAGCAAACACAAACGGTCATTCTCAGGGGTATATCTTGTTTTATGGTGTGCAGCAGAGATCACTTCTGTCCTGTCAAGTTTCTCACTGAAACAGTGGTACAGATTGAGAAGAGGGTTGTGATTGTTTGCATGACTCTAATTAATGCATTGATCATGAAATGTTTAAATACCTCCACTAGAGGTCAGGATAGCTCTGCATCCAGTAATGTGTGCTGCAATGAACAACTGCATTCTGTATAAGACACTTGTTAAATGTACATTGCTCACAGGTAGTCAGATATGGTCATATTCTGCTTATCAGAGAGGACCAGGTACAGAGGGGCCTGGTGTTTTATAGTGTTTATTTGAATTTACAACTGCAGATCAAGATTTTCTAACACATTTCATCAAGTGTTTACATAAGAAGCAAGTTTTTGTCAGTTGCCTAATGAATACTTTCTGGGTCTATAAGATAGATATAGTATTTTGTACATAAGCCATACAGTAACAGAGGGACCTGAGGGTTCAACGTTAATGTTGTCAGCCAAGTAGGTCAGAAATCTACCTGCCCAAAGTCAATTTCTACTTGCCCCTATACAAATTGTTTTATTTATTACCGAACTAAAGTAAATTGTCATGTTTAATCTTGACAATTTGATGATGAAAAACCAACATATTGTTGGTTTCTCAGCCAGTCCTGGTTAGAAAGGTAGGCCTGTTTTGCTCTGAATGTGCCTCAAATAGTTGAGTGTGACTCACATCTATACTTAGAAAGTGTAACTTCATATAACATGCTCTAGATGTCAGTGTTTGCTTGTGTCACAGTCACCGTTGGCCACCTCTGGATATATTGTACTCAATGAACCATGAAGATTTGCACCTTCTGTGACCAGTTATGAAAAGCCAAAGTTAAGACAGATTTCAAATGTTTTTTATTTGCTGCAGAGACGGTCAGCGCCAATATCTAACGTGACTAAAACTCAGTATCTAATTGAACGTCAGTAGCCAATGATGGCGCTAAAGCTTCATATTAAACTGAACAAAGATTCATCAACAGCTTTGAACAGCAGGGCCCAGGAGGGAAAGATGTTTTGTGTTGACGGTGAAGCCGAAGACTTTTATTTGACCAAACTTCCCTCAGTGATCCATAATTTCCCTCCTTTTTCAGAGACATGAACAGAAGAGTCATGTTTAGTGTTTGTTGCTAATCTCTCCCTGTGCAGAACTCCAGAGCGAGGATCCTCTGAGTACTCCAAACTGGGGATTCAGACTTTGTGGCCGCAGCCTGTGCAGAGACAGATAGGCCTGCCTGTTTTATATGTAAAGCTGCCAGCCAGAAAGCACAGGGCCCGCAGGGTACTCCGCACAACTCCTTTGTTGCAGCCAAACTGCGACGGGGTCCCACTGTCTAAGCTGCTTTGCATTCTGGGAGCACAAGAGATGGGAAGGATACTAAAGATGGTCGGTGGGTAAAGTTGGACCTTTTTTAGGAATCTGTGTTCACATGCTTTTTTACTAATGGAGGCCTGGATGGCAGCAATAACAATACTACACTCCCCCTCTTCCTCAGTTATTCATCACCCGTTTTTCATATTCCTTGTTTGGTGTGTCCACTGTGGTAAATAGTTTAGAGATAATATTGCTCAGCCCTTCAGTGCCAGGGATTATTCTGCACTGTCAATCATTGATTTGGCCCAATGGGGCACTTTGAAGTGCGTTAGGACCCGGTGAGTTGACTATTAATTGAACATCACAGTCAAGCCAATCGCAGCCTCCGACTTCCTCATCCTCTATCAGCACCGCCGCAGTGAGTGGCCTCATTTTAGCCTCTTGGGCATGTTATCATTGCAAATGAGTTGGTTATCAACAAGGCAGTCTGGGCTATGGGGCTTAAACAAATAAACAGCCCATGGGTGGATCAGAGGAGCTTCACTGTATGCTGCTCTACAGTAGCTCACTCATTTTGTTTATACATGTACTGGGCTGTTTTATGAATATGTGTATTTTGTTCTTGGTTTTTGGATACAGATTGAGTGCTGTGGAGATAAATATTTGCTGGTTGTTTTGACAGTTGTGCCAAGTGCTTGGGCTGCGTTTCGTGGAGTCTGAAGAAACAATGATAAGCCAATATAATGACTGAAAGTAGGCTATATTGTCACTTGATTTGCAGCCGTGTAGCACAATGTTGGCAAAACCAATACAGAGAAAGCAGACGGCGAGTAAGAGGTGGGCTATCTGCTCAGTCTCACTGTAATTTCCTGTAACACGGGGCATGGCTCTGGTTCTCTATGCAAACAGTTCGCCTTTGAAGAATGATTTGAAAATATACATTTTAATAAGGTGCACTGAGGCACGGCCAACGAGACACAAGAAAAAGATAAAAAGGAGATTGCATATCTGGAATAAGCTGATGATGGGAGGGAGGCGGG
>CAKAOI010045788.1:25515-40096 GCA_916701655.1 Sebastiscus albofasciatus | reverse complement strand
CAAAACTGCACTTTTTAATGACAAGAAAAACAGAGGAGTAGTGAGATGTTGCCAGACATTTAAAAAAACCACGTAAAACAAATGTGCTAAATAATTCTACGTGGTTATCAGTAGGACTGTGTATATTGGCAAGAATCTGGCTATACGATACGTATCATGATACAGGTGTTACGATTCAATATATTGCAGTATATATCGCGATACTGTAAGTAAGGCGATATATTACGATTTTTTAAAAATCAAATTTTAGGAAAACTGCCTCCACCATATGCATATTTGCTTTTTTTTGCAATCAGAACAGTGGGATGTGCATTTGCATTTCTCACAGTTTAGAAAAAGGGAAAAGGAGACAGACTGGATGGATAATGATCATGTATGCATACAGGCCAGCCCGATGAATGACACGATAATGCGCGAGGCAAAAGCGTGCAATAAGAACGTCGTTCTTGCTTTTGGCATGTCATTCGTACGCCATGTAGTCTGTACTGACTGCAGTGTAAATGACGTTCAGAGCTAGTGTGACGTAGAATAACAAATGAGAAAGACTGCTTATGGATGGCGGGAAGAGAAGCGAATGGTCTCCAACAAACACAGGATTTGTGACAGGAGACCTGGTTTGAGACTGGTGTCTCATAGCACTACTTTGAGAGGGCACATCTCTTTGCAAAGGAAATATTATAATAAGTATTGAGTTAATCTTTGCATGTAAACTGTTAATTAAAAATCAATGCAGTGTTTTTGAAAATCAATACAGTATCACAAAACATAATATTGCGTTATTCGATTTTTTCGATATTTTCTTACACCCCTCGTTATCAGTCTGCACCGTGAGATAGCTGAGACTGACTCTTGTGTGGAGAGACGTGCTGATTTGTCACCAGGATGACACTCACTGATTTCCAACAGGACGCGCTCTAAACACCAGATTATATGTCCCAGCAAATCTTCCTCTTTCTTTTCCTCTTGTCATACCACGCTCCAGTTGCTTTCAATTTTACTGGCCCGTCTTTCTGCAGCGCCTTCTCGTTTCTCTCATTTATGCTTTAGCCTTTTAAAAGCTTCCTCCTGTCTCTTCCAGTCTCTCTCCGTGTCCGTCCTACCTGTGTTCTCCAACTCCTTCCTTTTTTTCATCTCCCTATACGTCCTCGTTTCCTCGTTAAACTCTATTTCTCTTCTGCTTTTTTCATCTCCTCTCCGACCATCTCTGTCCCTCCTCGCCCAGGCGCTTCATTGTTTTGATATATGACCTAATTACTTGGCTAATTGAGGTTCTTGTAGCTGCCACACAGTTTGATGGTGAGGAACTACAGTAGCCTGTATCTGGTCGCCTCTATGATGTACATGAAGGTCATAGTCAGTGTGATTGTTTGCCAAACTCCCTCTCTTTCTGCTCAGCATGGCTCACAGGGAAAGGTACGATTACTGAGAAAATGAGTTTTCAATCACATAAAGGGAACATAGATTATACCAACTCTTAATGCCAGTATTTCTTGGTTTCAACTACTGCACAGTGGGGTCACCAATACCGCAGCTCCCTTGGCCAGAAAGGGACTTGCAGTAATTTATCTTTCATAAATGGCCTCAATGTTCTGATTCTTATCTCTGAGAAAAGGAAATGACTGGTGTATAATTGCTTTTAAACACAATTATGTCCACTAATATGCGTCCCATTCTGTAGATTTTGTTCAATGACAAATTAATCTTTGGTGTCCTTTTAAGAAAGCCTGAAGCACTCGTTTCCCCTCTCTTCTCCTCCTCCTGCCTTTCACAGGATGTCGTCCCCTCTTCATGTCCCACCCTTTTCTTTTCTTTTCTTTTGCTGAACAAGCTGTTCCTTTCTTTCACTATTGACTGCTTGTCAGAAGACACCAGATGCAGTACACCTTGGAGGTCTGGGTCTGTCCTCCCCATCTGTCACCCGTACAAGAGTTGGCTTTACTTTTACTTACTTACTGGTTTAATTTAATCAGGACAATTATGTTTAACATTGAAGCATGTGTCAAGTATGTACAATAACATACAAGAAAGATACAGATGTTATCAGGAACTTCAAAGTGTTAAGATTAGGGCTGTCAAAGTTAATTTGATAATAATGTGTTAACGCAAATTCATTATAACGCTACTAATTTCTTTAATGCATTAATGCCACTTGCGATTTTTAGGTTGTAGCGGGCTGATTTTTAAAGCTAGAGTGAAGATACTGGCATCATATGAATCTAGAAAACCTGGAATCCATTGGTACCAACCATGTCACACTAGCTTGTTGTGAAAGAGGCAAAATAACGCTCCAAATTTATACAAAATTTTGGCGAGGAAAAACTTCCATGACCATTTTCAAAGGAGTCCCTTGACCTCTGACCTCAAGATATGGGTTGTATGGGTACCCACGAGTCTCCCCTTTACAGACATGCCCACTTTATAATGAGGGTTTCTGGACAATATTTGTCATTGTCAAACATATTTGCCCGCTCCCATGTTGATAAGAGTATTAAATACTTGACAAATCTCCCTTCAAGGTAAATTTTGAGCAGATAAAAAATGTGCGATTAATTTGCGATTAATCGCGATTACCTATGGCCATTCATGCAATTAATCACAATTAAATATTCTAAATATATATTCTGTTTTCGATTCACAGCTCTAGTTAAGATATTCTACAGACTTCTTGAGTAAGCGCTTCTTTTACAGCTACACGACTCAAAGAACTCACGCTAGATGTAAGTTTTTCATGAAAAGACTTTCATAGCAGGAAGTGATTTGACTGAACAATATCTGTTCAGTAAAGTTCATTAAAGTGCTAACATAAAATAGAAAAAAAGATTGTTCATTTAAATGCGTAAATTATTTAAAAAACTGAATGGAGGACTTCCAGTTTCTAATCTGCTCCTGGAGGTTTTGGGGCCCTAAGCAGCTGCTAACTGTATTCTGCTTATGCCTTAGGCAAGCTATGCAGATATTCTCAGGTGAAAGCTTTAGAGAAAATAGGAGCATTAGCCATGATAGATACATTATATAGGCTCTTGCACCATTTATCCCAGGAGGAATATCTGAACTTTTACCACTCATTACTACTTCTCATTTTACAAACTAAAATGTATATTATATGCATTTATACAGCACATCTTTTCCTCTGGATTATTAAACATCTCTTAAATTTAGATTTTAGATTTTATATAATAAATAAGAAGCGCCCCAAATGTGACTGAATGGTAACCCGTAGGGAAAACCGTTCGTGCTTTTTCTAAATGTGTCAAAATGGCATCTAAACATCCACAACAATTTTCTAAAGAGGAGATGCCAGTCTGGAAATTAGACTACCATTCACCAGCACCGGAGGAACCCAAGTTAATCTCCGTGCATAAGCTTTTTAATCATCTATTCAACCTAGTGTACTGTATGTTGACATCCACTATTGAAGATGATTTTTCCCAAAAGCTTCCATTCACTTTCCATCTGCATGAACGTTCCTTTTCAGAGAACTTCTTGTACAAGCGCAGTCAGCCCTTGACGACATTAGAGATCAAATGTTTAATTCAAGGACACAGTTTCCAGTAAGGGAGGAAAGCCCAGTAGTCATTTTCCCTGTCCTGATTTCACAGGTGACGCACCACACAGAAGCTCACCTCTCCCGCACCGAGGCTGCCGCTGCCCCCTGCCGTTCATCGTGGCTAAGCTCCGTGCGGTTTGTCCTTGTTTTCCGAGCCTATGAATCTTGCATGCGGTGGATATTTTGATCCTTGACAGTGCATATTCCACAGGCAGCTGTGTTCCATCTCATCAAATACAGTCGCCTGTTTCTCTGTTAGTGCTGATGGAGGAAAGTCTTTGGCATCTCATTATTAATTGAATTAAGGGAGGTATTTCTGGAGCAAGGTGAATTTTGAGCCTGGCAACAAAGAATTATTTATGGCGTGCTTTGAAATTCCCGGGCACTAATGGGACCGAGCCCATCACTGTCTATACGGATAAGAACATCGATGCTCACACTCACACACAACCTTCCGTCTCCCGCCTTCTAGTGTAAATACAAACCAGCCCAGCCTTAACAATGTCATCCCAGATGATAAATGTCTAATAGGGACTGTTTTTTGATCTGTAGGATGGAACAGTGGAAGCTATCTGGTTGTGATGACCACAGTTGGGAGCAACTCTCAGTTTGATCAGATCTGTCATAGGTGCAATTCCCTAAAACCCCTGTGATGTATCATCAAGGCCTGTCACTCTAGTGCTAAAATACCAACTCAATGTAGGTATTATACAGTGGGCAACCTCCGGGTCTGAAAAGTGAAGCCAATGTGGAAGAGCCTCAAACTTGCATTCTTTCTAATAGCCAGCAGGGGGCGACTCCTCTGGTTGCAAAAATATGTTTAGAAGTCTATGAGAAAATGGCCCTACTTCTCACTTGATTTATTACGCATGATGTTTATTTAGTAAATTATGGTTCCATTTAGAGTCAAATAGACCATATAGCAGGGTATGCCTTAGGGCGTGACTACCTTGTGATTGACAGGTCGCTATCACGCCGGTCTGGAAGTTGTCCGTGTTTTTGTCTTATAACCTTTTTGGTCTCCTAGAAATGTCTTATTCAGCGTTCGGTTGTACTTAGCTCCACCCTCTCGTGTCACTTCTGGTTGCAAAAAAACAACATGGCGATGGCCGAAAACCAAGAAGGCGACGGACAAAATGCCAAACTCAAGGCTTCAAAACGCCAGTTCACAAACCAATGGGTGACGTCATGGTGACTACGTCTGCTTCTTATATACAGTCTATGGTATTATACTCTAAAAATAAAAAAAGAAGAAAATTCAGGGTTTAACATTATTGACCGTAGTCCAGTAAAAACAATGCATATTTGGGGAGAATGATAAAAAAGAAAAATCATATATGCACATTGAAGTATTAGCCTATCCAGTTCAATCATGCCAATACGCCTACCCCTTTTCCACTGATCCTTTATTCTGTAGTGGTTTGTGAAATTGACCTTGGTGCTAATGAGCTGCAAGAGATGTAACATAGCTGGTAGGCCTTAGGTCAAACTAGGGACATCAGAAAAGGAAACATATCCATAGAGATGGAGCTCTCACGCTGTTCATAGTCTCATGTGGTTTGTATAATGTTCTCTCTCAGACTTATAAGACATTTTCCTCTTGGGGAGAAACTATCATCTTCCAGTGATATCAACGGCATCTCATTAGTTTGTGAACCTTAGATCTGCTGACTCCTTACAGTTCCACATTTAAACCGCAACTGTTTGGATGTTTAAAAGGACCCTCAAATGCTTCTAATCCTCTGGTGTGCACATGAAATAACACCTTCCTATAGCACAAAGCATAACCTTGCTATGACCTCAAATAATGATGTTCACTTTCTCAGAATTAGGAGAAAATATAAAGTCAATGTGACCAAACAGACATCAGGAATCCAAGGACTATTCAAAAGTTTGTACAAAATGTAATCTAAAAAAGCTGCAGGTTTTATGTTGGAGGGGCATAGGGGGAATTGAAAACCATCACTATTGGATGGAAAAGGAAGTGCACCATCAAAAATGTCAGAATGTTTCTTTCTTCGTTGTAATTCCAGGTACAGCCCAGTTATCACCAGCTTGGGTACACTGTGCTCTCCAAAATCAGGTGTGATTACAGCATTCAGAACTGAGGAAATGGAGGGTTTGAGGAGAAACAAGAGGGGTTGTGGGCGTGAAAGGAGATGGAAAGCAGTACTGGGTCATTAGTCTTTGATGTTTTTTCCTCTGATGTGACCCATGACTAATTCTCCTCCACATTTTTTTTCATTAAGTGTGCATGTGCAGGACTTTTATTATAAGAATACATCAATCAATGCATTATTTTGTTCGTGTCCTTTTAAAAAAAATGCCAGGTCTTGCTCACCACATTAATAACCTCATCCCCATTTCAAGGTGTGTAAAAGAATCCCTTGCTAATCCAGACTTTAGCCTCCTACCTCAACGCCCCATCCATGCAGAAAATCTCCCAAGACATGCCTCTAGCTCACGTGCATGAATCTATCATTAGGAATTATGTGGGAAAGTGGTCGGCTCCTAGCTACTTACTGGAACGTATAATATGTTTCTATGTCAATGAATAATATCACTGGAACAATGTTATTCTCTCTCGAAAACTAGCTGTGTCTTTGAGGTCACGGCTAGAAGCTATTATGACAATGGATTGGGAATCATGAGGGACTAATGGGATGGTGTATTGAGTCCCATGGGACATGATATTACATTGTGTTGTCTCAAAGGGGGTGAGACAGAAAGAGACGAGCCTTGTGAATAGATAAGAGACGCAAGGAATTTATGTTCACTAATCTTATTATCATCTGACTTTTGTTTACTTTGGAGCCGTGTCATTTCCATTCCCTTTAAAATTACCACTTAGACCTACAATTTGTGTGGATACTCAACATGGTAAATATCATTGAAACAAGATGAAGAGGATCTGCAACCGCAAAAGGACCAGGATGGGATGAAAATAAGAAATAAGAACATAGGAAGACATAAATAATTTATCCTGTCCACCCTCTAGTCCTGATACCAAAGACTTCCTTGAACTGACCTGCACGGATGTTTTTCTTTATTCCATACTTTATGTCCGGTTTTATTTGGCCATTCACTCCACTTACTGTAGCTGCTATTATTCAGACCACACTGCACTGTCAAGTGAAATGGCCCTGCTTTTGCTGGGTGATATTCCTACACAATAACACTTCTCTCCCAGGAACTCTCAGGGGAGACTTTAGCCTTGTGGATAAAAAACTCCCATTCAGTAAAGAGAAGTCAGTCCAGCTACCACAGCTGATATTTTAGTTTTACTTTTGCAGGTTTCCAGGAATAAGGAAACGTGTGTTTTAAAGCTGTATGCCAACTGTCATCTCTTCCATCTCTGTCCCTAAGGCAACACCAGATACAGTATAAACATGCCGAGAGGGAAACAACAGGAAGAGGTGACGCTCCGAAACAAGAAGGTAAACACCACAAAAGAAGATGACTTTGCCATCACATTGTTGTTGTTTTTAAAATAATGTATGACTACTTAAAACATAGTAGCAAGACATCATATATAGAGCATTTTCTCCATAAAATACCAAGAAACACAGTCAAGTAAATGGATAAGAAATAACAAAATTGCAAATTTACATTTATTTAGTGCTTTGTGCCACATATTGTGTGCTACTTCTGCAGCATAGGCCTGTCTAAATATTCAAAATAATGGTTTGGCGTCAGTTGGCTTTGCCGGTCCCCGCTGGGAGCCAACACCAACCCAATGTTAGACCCTGCTGCAGTAACATGAGAGGATTTCTAAAGGGACTCTGGTGCTCAGAAACACTACCACTTTTGTCCACAGGGACCGCCAAAATCAGCACAAAATGAAAGTTCCTTGTAGTAACTTTAAGTACATGTTTCATGGGTAACCTGCATCTGCAAACATTTGTTTACATCAATTTAGAAAGCGTTTGCTCAGCTGTCGGGTTAAAAGTATATTACTAATGTAAGCTATATCGCCAATGGTGTGGTGAACAATTGGTGTTTTGATTGGCTGAGCAGGAGTTTTGCTTTTATCCATATTTAAGAATGATCATGCAGCAACTGTTAACAATGATCACATTGTTTTACAACACAAGTTTGATGTATTTTTTTATGTACAGTCTGTCACACTCAGTATGCTTGTCTAACCAGATCTCCACACAGCACCATGTGTGCTCTGTTTTAGTGCAGGCTGACTTCATTATAGTCTCATCTTCAGTTTAGTCACATTAGAACGGTCCACGCTCACTGGTTTGGAAACCTGGGAGCTTTTCCAGTGACAACAAAGCACCGGCCAGTGTAGAGAAGTCACTGGGAAAAGCAGTAGATATCAGAGTGATAACTTTGCATGTGTTGATTTGCAGTTTAAAAACACTGAACTTTCTCATCTGAGTGCACTTTAATGTGAGGTCTGAACCAACTATGGTTGTTTTATGGGTTTGACTAACCAAGACCAGCTGTTTCACATTGATGTCTGACCCACATTATGTCAAAGGTGAGTGTTCTAAGTGTGAAAGAGGTATAGGCCTGCCATCACCGGGGCACCACTCCTGCAGTGGTAGTGATAGGCTATCCGGTCAGTGTTGATCCCCTTACAGTGCTTTGCCAGAATCCTTCCAGCTCTATATGTGAAACGCGATCCGTCGCATGGGGGTCCGTCACCTCGAGGCTCTCTCATCCTCTTTCACAACCCATATGCTCACACACTGCCAGTGCCACATCGTCACTGCTGCTAAGTGCATTTAATTGACATACTTTAGTTGCAGCCTAACTGACTTATCATGTGGTCCTTTCCCTCCTCCTCCCACCACTTCCTTCTGTCTTTTTTAGGCAAGGCAAGGCAGCTTTATTTGTAGAGCACATTTCAGCAACAGGGCAATTCAAAGTGCTTTACATAAATATTCAAGAACATTGCGACAAAGTGCAAAAGAACATTAAGACATAATTAAAACAGTTATAAAAACATTAAAGATTAGAAAATAAAAACAAGCTAAAATAAAAGCTATAGGATAGAAGCTAAAATAGAATATAACACACAAGAGTAAAAGCTCGAGTGCAGTATAAGATCATTATCTGCACTGTAAAAAAAAGTGTAAAATAACGGAAATTTTCCGGCAGCAGGGGCGCCAGAAAATGTCTGTTAAAAAATGGGAAAATACTGTCCGTTAATTAACATAAAAAACTGTAAAAAACCCAGTAATTATCTTTATATAATTAGCCTTTTATTACTGTAATTTTACAAGAAATATTTTACTTTTAACATATATTTATTGTTAGAATAGTCATACACCGTAAATCTAAGACCATTTACATATAAATCACGAATGAAACATGTCATTTTACGTTGCAAAAGCCCAAATCTACATTAACTCTCAGAAGTTTTTCAAAAAAAAAATATTTTCACAACAAATATTTTTAGAATTCCATGAAATCCTTTTCTTCTAACATAAATTAATTGTTAAAATAGATTCATAAACCTCTAAAAAAACAGAATAATTATCTTTAAAAATGATCAAGAAAAGCTTAAATACAGATAATTGCGATTGCGATTACAAAAATACTGTAAATCTAAGACCATTTACATATAAATCACAAATGAAACATGTAATTTTTTAAAAAAAAATCTGTCATTTTGAAATACAGACAAAAAATTAAAAATTTCTTGAAAAAAACTAAAAAATATATATTTTTTTCTTTTTTTACAGTGTGGTTTAATAAAAGGCAGCAGCAGCAAACAGGACAGTTTTAAGCTTTGATTTAAAAGAAGTCAGAGTTGGAGCTGGTCCTGCAGGTTTCTGGGAGCTTGTTCCAGATATTTGATGCATAAAAACTTCTGCATGTTTAGTTCTGACTGTTGTTTTACACCCAAACACTTTCTTTTACTCTTCTCCCTCTCTCTGTCTTTCGTCAGCACTTTGCCAGTAATTCCTGCTCCAGTGAACTGGGCATACAGTGCATACATGACTTGATCTGACATGAAAGCTAAAGGCTGGCTATTATAGTCCTGTATTAGAGAGTGGGGGGAGAGAGAGAGAGAGGGAGAGAGAGAGAGAGAGAGAGAGAGAGAGTATGGCGTAATTCAACAACAACAATAACAGCAGCCTCTCCTCAGATGCTGAGAGTAAGGAAGAGAGAGAGAGAGAGGAGGAGAGGAGGAGAGTGAGAGAGAGAGAGAGAGAGAGGAGGCTATAGTCGCATCCCTCCAGAGGAGTAGGCGTGATCTTGTGCGCTGCATCGTTTGATGATCTCACCGGTTCCCAACCTGAACCTCCACTCTCCTCTCTGCTCTCCTCCGGGGTGAGGTCGGTCACACAGAGCGACAGATCGGACTTTTCCCTGCCGGAGGAGTCGACTTTCCGCCGGGCAGCAGAGCAGTGTGCACCGCGCCGGTCAGCAGGAGCCACTTTGGATAACTCACCCAGCTGAGGATCCAAGGCTTTTTTTTTGTGTGTGCCAAGGCGCATCATCGCTTCATACCAGCTTGAACACATTTACCATGAGCAATTTTTTAGTCAGACAGCAGACGTGACTTTTACTCCATTTCCCTCCTTTTTCTTTTCACTTTTGGATTCTCTGGAGAGGAGGAGGAAAAAAAAAAATCCGAGGTGGCAGCATAAGCAAACCCAAAACTCGCTCTGTGCGCGTAAAAGGGAGGGTATTTTTTTTTTGCCCCAAGATGCAAGTGGGTCGGAGTTCCAGAGCTTGGTGGTGTGCGTGTCTGTTTCTACTTTTCTCAACTCTGAGCACCAGGGTCAGTGAGGTGGGAGGCACCCACCAAAGCATCCCTGCGTCCGTGTAAGTATAGATGCTCTTTTTACGCATGGCATGAAGCTCAAAGTTTCCCAAGCAGAAACTTGATTAAAAAATACCTCCAAGAATATTTAATGGCTTATTGCAATCTGTGGGTGAATAATCCCCACTGCTGTGCTGTTTTAATGATGTGTTTGTTTGATAACCCCCACAACTCAACTTGATATATAACAAAGAGACAAAAATTCTGAAAAAAAGCATTCATTTGCAACCCTTTACATCTCAGACTTGATATGATCAAGTATGCAACCCTTGCAACCCTTTACATCTCATACTTGATGTTATCAAAAGGGTTGCAAATGAATGAATGCTCTTGCACAATCTGTCCAAAAGCAGACTAGTCACTGTCAAGTGTGTTAATTTTTAATCTAAGTTGTGGCCTGTATATAATTTAAAACTGTTTCTGATGTCTTGCTTGTCGTCTGTGTGTCTGCAGGGTGAAGCTGTGGGCTTCAGCTTTTGGTGGGGAGATGAAGTCCATCTCGGCAAAGTACTCCGGCTCCCAGCTGCTGCAGAAGGTGAGCAGTATTATTGTCTGAGTTCAACTTCAGGTGTCAAATTTAAACACTCTCGAACCTCAATACTCTTTAAATATTATTCAAATGCCCACATGTCTGAACTTGAGCAGGGTTTTTGTGGACTTTTGCAAAACATTTGGGAAGAGTAAAAGAGATTTTCTTTTAAAAGGAAGCCCTACTGTCCTTGAAAAAATGTTTACACCATCTTGCAGTGTGTAAGTACACCCAGGGACACACACACTTTACTCCAGATATTTTTTCGCAAATCTGAAATGATGTGATACTGTGGGTAAAGTAACTGTTTATTTGATACCTTTTTGAGAGACTTTTAAAATTGCTGTGTGGATGTGAAAAGCTTATGAGAGGAAATGACTGCTGCTGAGTAATTTTTGAATCGAGAGAAATGTCACTCTTCATCTCTTAAACTGCAGAACCCGTGCTTTTTAGCCACTTGAGAATTTGGTAATGCATGTCGACTAGGTAGGCACAGATTTAAAAGCTTATTCGGAACATGCGCCTTTTCAAATGGGTGTCCAATTCACAAGCTCTCCAGCAGATGCATTCACACACACATACACGCAGTCACACACACACACACAGATATGCTCTCCGGAAAGCCTTATTTTTTTTTTGCAACTGAATGTTCTTCACATTTCTAACACCCCCTTACCTCTTTTCGTACTTCTCTGCGGTCTGTCCCATAACCTCTTCCACTCTGCTTTTGTGGCATTAATGCAAGATTTGAGTGCGATGGAATGCAAATTTTCCTAATGGAGGGTCAGTTGATGAAGCATGAGTTGAAACTGGCTAATGGATAGCCGGTGGATAAAGGGCCAAGCTGAATCTAACCTCTCAGCGGGTGCACAGACACAATGTTGTGCTTGGGGCCATGAGATCAGGGACCCTGTGGATGCGGAGACCCACTGTGGTGCGTGGCTGCAGTTGTTAGGTGTCACACAGGCCAAACTAGTGATCTGATGTGACGCACAAACTTACACATGTACCCTATACATGAGTATACACGTACAGAATCCCTCCCACACACATGAATGTATGCACACACTCTGCATATTCACATGCACAGTCACATATGGGCCTATAGCGTGGATTTCCTCAGCCGCTCGGAAGCCAGAGGAGTGGTGTTATCTTTTTGATAGGATAAAAACTGTTCACCCCCTCTCATCTTTCTCTGCCTCCAAAAAGAAGATAACCCTCCCACGGAGTGACGACCTCTTTATGAAATGCAAATGAAGGCCGCAGGGTTAATTGAGCAAAGAAAAGACTAGGGAGACCTCTTTGTGGTGGAAAAGTGCATCTTTGACACCAAACTGGTAGGTTGCTATAGTATAGTGTTGTACACTGTGCCCTGCACTTGCTGGATCGCGCAGGATTGTCAGATGTGCCAGGTTTTATAAATGCACACTTGCATTCACTCGCAGGCTTTTGGCAACATGTCACAGTGTCCTGTATGTTTCGCTCTATTATGAATCCGGTACAGTCTAGTAGCTCTTGTCCAGGAACGCTGAGGAGGGACCACAGTTCCCCCGAGGGCGCATATGCTTTTAAATAGGCAGAAAGAATGAGGGATGTACACTGTTGTACACAGAGAGGAAGATGGTACTGAGGAGAAAAGACCAAGGCGTGTGTGTGTGTGTGTGTGTGTGTGTGTTTCCCCTGGGCAGGGGACAGATGGACTCAGTCTCTCTTCAGTTATCTCTCTGACCCTAGCGTAACAAAACTCCCTTGGAAATAACCCTCTACCTCTGCATGAGTCTCAGAAACACACAAATGCGCTATGCGTGCAACTTAACCTGAATCCTGCCACATTAATAGACAGACAAGGAATTCTTTGAATGTAGAGGCGTTTGGCATTCAGTATGTCATGGTATGTTAAATTACAAATCTGATAATCACTGGATACATACCATCTTTTTTTCGCTGAAACAATAAGAAGGAAAAAAGGTGGTCCAGGAGGTGGCTACTTAAATGATTAAAAACCTGCCTGACGACGATGCACAAATCTAATCGGTTCAGTACACAAATCTCAGTTAAGAAACCACAGACATAATGGTGGTGTAAAACGGTGCTCGTCAGGTTTTATGTTTTGTCTGTAGAGTAGTTTTAAAGTCTTTGCACCTATTGTTGCTCACGCTTTTACTTTGTGTTCCAAGTTAAAATGCCACAAAAAATGTTTGGGTTGGAGCGCTTCCTGGACTCAAAAAGAGTTTGTTTGAGGTGTTCTTTGGATAAAGATGCATGTAGACACAAAAATCACAGGATAACTCCAAAGCACTCTCTTTTTAAACAAGTAAAATGCCGTTATATAATCATGTTAGACCGAAAAACAAACGTGTTTCGGCATCAAGCCTTTCGGAGTTTGTTTTTAGGTGTAACACGATTATGCCCTTATGATAAAGGCATTTTCATTGTTTGAAAAGAGAGTGCATTAAAGCTTTCTTGTGATTAAAATGCCTCAAATCTGTGTTGACTCTGCATTAATTTGATACATGGTTTTACTTCCAATGTAATCATCTTGAATGAGAGATATTCTTAGAAAGTGCAAATGTGTGATTAGTCCTAATTAATAACATACAGCCGTGCAATAAATGACTTTCATAGATAATTCATATACTGCAGATGCTTTCACTAATTTCAGTCAGAATGAAAACAGATTTGTAGGATCAATTTTGAACAAATTTATGACTTGAAATAGTTAATTATTGCATGACTAATGAGTTGGAAAACAACACAATTCGCAGAAGGACCTATAGGGTTCAGAAATGATATAAATCTAAATATTATTCGTTCAAATAAGCCGATTTGTTTGCTGCTGTTTTCCGAGACAACATTTAAAATCTTACATCTTTTTAAAAAAAATCCAGTTGGACCAGATTTGGCCTTTCATCCAAACCTCCGTCTCCTCTTTCCTCTCCTCTCCCATCCTGATCCGTCCTCCCTTCCCACGCCACCGCCCGTTTCCTGTATCCATCGGAAACGGCTCTTCTTTCAAGGTTATACCAGTCAGGGCATATGTGTGTGTGTGTGTGTATGTGTGTCCCTGAAGAAGAAGAAAAAAACATAATCAATATAGCCTTCAATTTGTTACACAAATCAGACGCTAGCAGTATCCTCATCACTGAATGTACAAAATACAATCCATGTGCATGCACAACACTGTACCATGCTGCGTACACTACCCATACAAAGGACAGGAGACTTTTTGTTTGAGACACATTAAACATCTCCCACTGATAGTTAGAATTAGCTCTGTGTGTTTTACCCTCTCCACTGCTATTCTGTTGAAATCTTTAATTTCATGTATCATTGAGCAACCTGTCTATATGAGCCAGCCTGGCTGTGTCTGTGTCTCTCTCTCTTTGTGTTGTGTGTGTGTGTGTGTGTGTGTGTTGTTGGGTGGTGTGTGTTTTCACCTCACTGATGTTATGGCTTTCTGGAATCAAAGTAGTGGGACATTATGCCACGCTGAAATAACTTCAAGCCTCTTGGTAATGGAAGATAGAAGACAAATGATCATTCTGTGGGATCGCCACAGCGGCTGGCTGGAAGTTATCTGTGCACTTCTGCTTTCCTATTTTTAAAAGCTGTAGGCAGCAGGCGTACTGTGTGTGTGTGTGTGTGTGTGTGTGTGTGTGTGTGCGTGTGTTAAGTTTGCATATAAAGCATGCTCAATCACACGCACACACACACA
>CAKAOI010045788.1:0-25413 GCA_916701655.1 Sebastiscus albofasciatus | reverse complement strand
TTTGTGTGTGTGTGTGTGTGTGTGTGTGTGTGTGTGTGTGTGTGTGTGCGTGTGCGTGTGTGTGTGCGTGTGTGTGCATATATGGTGTGCTATACCATTCTCCTTTACTACCCGTGACATGCTGACAATATTCCTAAAGAACGAGCAAAAGAAGACAAAGTGGAGTGGTTCCTCAAAAAGAAGCGGTGGATGAAAAAAATATCTATCAGTATTAAAGTCATCCAGTGAAGTGAAGAGGCAAATGGCTTAGAGACGCTCAACATGAGCATGCTGGGTTTATGGAGTATGGAGAGAAGAGTTACGGAGAGGGAGTTAGAGGAACACTGATGGAGCCAGTCATCAGTTTTAGGGCTACACAATATTTGTTTGTTATCCCTAAGTGATTTAAATCAAATAAATGTACGAGCATCAATTGAAATCTTGAAGACTATGCGCCTTAACAAAATCAGAAAAATTAAATGTAAAATATATATATTTTCTGACTACATGTTCATCTTGCAGTACTTCCAGCACTTCTATCCCTGCAGTACACACTGTGCGTAAATGCCTCTACGGTGGCGACAGCCGTGGCCGGAGGCATTATGTTTTCGGGTTGTCTGTCAGTCCGTCTGTACGTACCCATTCTCGTGAACTCCTGGAGGAAATTTCTTCAAATTTTGCACTAACGTCAACTTGGACTCAAGGATAAACTGATTCAATTTTGGTGGTCAAAGGTCACTGTGACCTCACGTCCATCCCATTCTCGTGAACGTCAATTTCAGGACCGTCTTGAGCAAATTCCTTCAAATTTGGCACAAAGTTCAAAGGTCACTGTGACCTCACAAAACACGTTTTGGGCCATAATTTAAGAATTCATATGCTAATTATGACAATTTCACACAAATATCTAATAGGATAAAGTGATGAAGTGATGACATTTTGAACAGACATAGATGTAAACTGCAGCTTGTCTGGTTGGTGGAGGCATACAACAGCGAGGTGTTAATTCTTCTTTTCCCACTACTTTAATAAACGTAATACTTTTGTGTGGTATTTCTACAAAACACAATATCATCACTGACTGATGAACAAATCTGGAAATGAAAACCAGGGTCACCTTTTAAAAAAAATAAGAACAATACTTATTTTTTGCTTCAATCTATTCATCAAACTTCATATGTATAGCATTTTTTATACAAGTTAATGCAAAAAAACAGCATCTTTTTTGCTATCTACCAGTCTATATTTCTTGATACCAGTTCATTTTGCATTATCTAATGGGCTGAGTACACGATGATTTAAGTGATTTACACACAACAGCGATATGTTTTGATGTATTGGAGAACCCAAACCACAAACATAATTTAATATTTGTCCAGAAGGCAGTTTCATTTTGTTTGTCTGTGTTGGAAAAAAATATCTATTTCTGTTCTGAATATGTATTTTAGTCACACTAACCAGATTTAAGAGCATGACTAATTATGTAATTTAGAAGTGGAAATGATTAAGCGTTTCATTTTTTCACGTTCATTTAAAAATTAATTACACATTCGGATAACAACAGTGGAAGAATAATTCTTGCCGTGTGCGGATGAGTTTTTAAAAAAATATATTTTCCACTCAGTACTCATATTTAACAGCGCTTTAAGTTTTAATTTGATTTAGCATTACTTTTTTATTTTCAGATGTTATCCCGTTCTCATACTTGTTAAGAAGAAATTGATAAAGTGCCTTTTGGTTTGTTTTACAAATTGGCCTTTTCCCAAATGTATAAAGTTGTATTTGTGTTAGCCATAGGTGTTAAAGTTAATTTGATAAACTTGTGCACATATACATCTGTGAATCTGAATTATCAGAGGAGGAGTTTACATTCTACAGGTACCACACGTAGTAGGATGATTCTGTCATTTTTGGGGGGTATTTTTATACAAATAGATAAAAAAAAATAGATAAATTTAAGTGCTATAGTATTTCTCCACTAGAATTACATTATTGGAGAAGGCTTTTACTCCTGTGGGGGGATATAGTACTAGAAACAGACTCAAAAATTCTGGCTATGGCGCTGTTTACTGCGTGTAAGCTGCTGTGTTTCAGCCTGGTGGGAAAAGATATTATACAAATAATCACCTGATTAGTGAAGTTGAGTTTTAGGCTGCTTTAAGTATTGAAATAAGTTATTTTTTGGGTCCATAAATCCAAAATTGTGTGATCAAACTCCATCACTGGTTAATCAGACTCATTTAAAGAGCCGTTTTACTTATTTCTCTTTTTGCCCTCTATTTGCCTTTCTTGTCCCTTGTGTCTTGTATATGTGTGTGTGTGTGTGTGTGTGTGTATGTATGTGTGTGTGTGTGTGAGAGTGGAGGGCGACGTATGTGTGATGGTGCCAATCTGCTGCCAGGGGTGGGTGATGGCTGAGGCGTTCCAGTGTAACAGTGTGTCAGACGGGGGGAGACGGCTGCAGATTAGATTTAGCTTTGGGAAAATTGAATAGCTGTCAGGTTTGGTTCAGCACGGCTGGCGATGAGGTGAGGGGAAGGGGGTGTGTAGGGGTGTGTACTGACGACCGTCCCTCTTTCCCTAACCTCCCCTAACCCTCCCATCTCTCCTCCTGCCTCTCTCTCCCTCCCCCTCTTGTTCTCATTGACCAAAGCATGATCTTGCTAAATTTGATTCCTCCACTGCTCGTAGAGGGAAGAGAGGTGTGTGTAAGAGAGAGAGAGAGAAAAGGAGTGGAGAAAGAAGGAGGAATGCCGTGTCACCGAGTTAATTACAGCGTTAGCGGGCGGGAGAAGGAGCCTGTGCTGCTATCCTTTCATGTCCTAGCAGGCCGGCTTTAGCCAACACAGCCACTCACTCATGCTGTAATTAGTGCTTTGTTGGTGAGAAAAGCATGAGAAAAGCCACTGCGAATCAAACACCCTTCCTTTAGCGTAGAGAGGTCAGGAGCAGGGAGCGGGGACCCTTTGCTACCGGATTAAAGAACTTAAATTCTTAAAGAGCACAACTGCTGACGTTATGTTTGAGGGCTTAGAAAAATCAAGTGTCTTTCGACGACTTGTTGTGCCGTTTACCTCTTTGATTAATCCCCGATCTCTCTGACCAAGTTCAGTTTGCCAGCGTGAAAAGTGTTTGATTTAGTAGTTAATTTGTGTTCGTAAGGAAGTTGATTTTTCTTCCCAGTTCCTGAAGTTTAGTAGTGTTTGCATACAGTTTAACACCTTGTGCTCTGTGCTGCTAGGATGATGAATGTGAACACTGAAGATAAATATCCACTGTCATCTGTCATCAGGCCCGGCTTTGCCTCTGTTGGCCCGCAGATAAAGAGCATCTCACCGTGGCTACACCGGACATTAACATACACACACACACTCTCACAGTTTTCTGTAATTATGACAGATCGTTGTGCTCCGGACTGGATTGCATGCAGCGAGTAAACATTAGCCAACTTGGTAAAGGGGCGGGACTAGTACTATTAAGCACATTAACGTGTGCGGCACTGTGTGAAGGACTGTCTGTGACTCGCTGCTGTCCACATCCATCATCCTGCCTCTTGTTTGGGTCCACCCTGTGTGCTGTAGGTAAAGATGGCCCGTATAAAGCAATACACCGAATAGAGGAAAGGACATCAGACCCATTACAGCTGCTCCATCAATCACAAATACCTCTTTATACGTCCTAAACCTCTGCATGCTCAGATAATTCTGCTTTATGCCCAGAATATCTATTTTTCGTTCTTATTTTGTCTCTTTATCACCTTAAACCTTTCTGTCAACTCTTCCCTCTATCAACATTTTAGTGTCCTTGTGCCTCCCCCAATTATTTTTCCCTCTTTCTCCCCTTCCCTCTCTCCTCCTCCTCTCCCTCCATCCCTCTGCTTTAATAATGGATAGGATGCAGGCTATGGCACTAAAGAATACATGGGAGGGGATCTTGGGACACGGCAGTGTTCGGAGCAAGTGTCGGTGCCCGCACCCTCAAAAAACTAGTTCCGCTGGCCCAGCACAATATCGTGTACCTGCTGCACTCTCGGGTGGCCTCAGTATTTGTCCCAAGTCACCCCCTCTGCCTCTACATCAACTCTGCCAACATACACACACACTCACACAAACAAACGCTTAGTTTGGCTGCACTTTATGGAGCACAACACTTCTCATAGACTGTGAGAGTGTTGCCAAATCCAGCTCAGTGGGACACAACAGTGGCCCCTCCTCCTGATGACCTTCACCTGCACTTGCTATCACCTCAGCAAAGCACACACCAGCTAACACAGGGTGGAAGATGACAGTCATGTCAGCACACACACACGTGCACTTTAGTTAGCCTTTCCCTGTTACTCCCTCATTGCAAAAAACATTTCTCACTCTATCAGTGTGTGTTTATTTGAGTTTCCTTTTGTGACTCGTGTACATGTGATGGAGGCCTGCGCTTGCTAATTTGCAGATGACACTGTGGTAATGCTGAGCACTGAGTAAGTGACAAACGATTACTTAGACACAGGGATCAGTATGGATCAATGATGAGCAATATTGATCACATGGTGTTGTTGACATGTGCAGTAACAAAGACAGATACTGTGAAGGAAGTAGTCCACTGAGAATTTTTTTTGCCTATTTTCACTGCACACAAATCTATTAGCTTGTGATTTATCCGATGGTCACGACACGGTATTGGTTCAACTTCATCATTGAACCGCCAAAGTTTAATGTATTGCTTGTCGTGCTTTAGGTGTGTGGTGACGAAGTATTGGTTATTCCAAGCATATGCAAACTCTGCAAAAAACTGGTCTTCACAATGCAGTTTTCAGGAACCAGTCATTGTCAGGTGGCCTCCTACAGGAAGTTAGTGGGGGCCTATTGAACAGAATGATAGATACAAAAAGTAATTATTAAGAAAATAGCTTTAAGGAATACTTCACCCACAAAATGACCATTTGTAAATCAGTTTCTCTCCCTGCTTTGCATTGAATTCTTGAAGATAACTTTTTCTTGCATGCCTACACGGTGAACGGAGAATCCGAAAACGTAAAAAAGTGAAGTAAATGGAGGCTCTTTAAATGTGGCCCCTATTTACTTCACTATATCACCATTTTTGTTTTGTTTTTGGCTTCTCCATTCACTGTGGAAGCATGCAAGAAAACAAAGTTTTCTTTAAGAATTCGAGATAACACGTAGTGAGTAATTGATATACAAATCGTCATTTTGTGGGTGAAGTATTCCTATAAACAATGAAATTAAATGTTCGTTTATGGTAAAGGTAGTATTGCTAACAGTTCTTTACCCAAATTGAATATTTCCATTAAATACAAAGTTTTCTGATTACAAACTGTTGTCAATTTGATACATGGAATATATTCTTATGGTATATTTGTATGGTATGGAGATGTTTTCAATGAAAATACAGTCAATAATGAGGTAAATCCAGGGTGTTATTGCTGATAGTGGTAATAATGATTCAACAAAAACAAATTTAAGCACAATAACAGTTGTGGACATTGGCCACTTCACTCTGATAACTGGGGGTGGTGCAGCTTCTGCTCAAAGGGTTTGTCCAGATTGAAATGTATAGAAAATACTCAGTTTTTCATTTCCTGTGTTTCAATACAAGTGAGAAGTGAGTGTAGAATACCACAATAAGAAGATCTGTTGCCCAAAAAACTGTTGAGCTGAGGAGTAAGTCTGATGAAATACTGCAAAGATTGCCCTGCGCATATTATGTGACTTTGTGTCATATGTTTGTCATTTTGAAAGGCTGCTAATGGACTTTGGAACATGTCATGTTAGTTTGGAAAATGTGATCAACTATGGCTGCCAAAAATTCAAAATAGCCAGCTGTTTTTGTCTAACAGCAGTAAATGAGTATCCTGTTTGATATTGAAATGCAGCTCCATAGAGAATCAATGAACTTTCAATGACTGGGCGATCAAGTTGACGACTGTATAACAGCAGGGTTACCGTTAGTTACTGTGAAGGAGGTATTGTTGTTAATGGCACTAAGTATTCATTCAGTCAGTATGTTGATGACACTCAGACTTGGATTAGTCCTGCCGAGTCGCAATAGTACAAGCTGTGGACATATCGAGTGTGGAATGATATTTGGCACTCTTTAAATTCCACAGCGTTTCTTAACACTGATGTTGACCACATGCATCCCCATATGGGAACCTTTTTTCAAATAGTCACATTATATTTTATATTCTATTTAATTTTCTTCTGTTTTCTATATATTATATTTGATTCCTGTCTTTTTATTCTGCACTATTTTGTGTTTTATGTTTTGTCTCTTGGATTTTCATTTTTACTTGCGTATTTTTCTTTTTTTTTACATTTCGTAGTAGCATCGTCGGGGGGAGCCTCTGAACAAGAATTTTATTGCCAACGTCTGCTCTGTATGACAAATAAAGACTAGAAACGTGAAACTGCAATACATTCAGGATTGTTCTGGGAGTGCAATAGGGACGGAAGTTTACTATACATACGTTATATCAGCGGATATTATCTTATATGCAGATATTTTGGTATTTGCGTGTATGTTGGCGATAAATAACCAGAAATTTCAGTACAGAAATGTCCGACTTTTGAGATCTTTGAGGTTTGAGGTCATTTAAAAACAGTGTCCCCATTACATGACCAGTTGATTTTTGAACTGTAAAATAATTTTGTATCTTGGTCACAATGCTTTAGAAAACAAATCTAAAGGGTCCGTATCAAGATTGTTTATTTAGGTTTTTAAAAAATACCATTACCCGATGTATTGTCTGATTTTTAAAACTCCCAAATATCGATATCGGTATCGTCCTCAAAAATCCAGCATCAGTCAGACTATGTCTGATATCATATAAAAGTGATCATATATAATCTGTAAATATGAAGTGAGTTGTTGATGCTGTTTATGCTCTTGTATAATGTATTCCATTATAAGCGGTATATCATCTTTATTTTATATTTCATCCTCTACATTTATTTCAAGTTGTTTATTATATGCATGTATTCAGTTCAATTCAAAGCGTCTACTCATAAATGTTCTGCGGTTCTCAGAAGTATTCTTCTCCTCTGTAGGTGGTCCGTTTATTTCCCCCACTTCTTTGTGAGGCATTCAAAGCAAACTCAAATGAAACTGCAGTCGAAAAAGTGTAACTTCCCGTAATAAATCTCCACTTGCAAGGATGAATATTACCTTAATACATCCACCACAATGTTTTGCTCTCTCCTTCCACTTTCACGCTGGCTGCTGCTAGAATCAATTTGAGACTGTGAGAATGTATGGAGTGGAATAGGGAAGCAGCAGGCCGCATTGTACGTGCTGCTAAGCATGAAAAATGTTTTCCACGACTCTGCTGAAACCAAGTGAATGCAGGCAACTACAGATAGACTGTGGACTATTAATCAGTTCCATGTGAACAGATTAGACCTGCTATTATGTTTTTGGGTGAAGTGACTTATGGCTGTTTGAAAGAAAAAGTGCAGTGGAGTCGGTAGAGAGGGTACTTCCTGTACTCGCTTCCCTTTTGAAAGGGAAAGGCTGCCTTTGCTTCATACATGTAAATTATTTATTCATTTATTTCAGTGTAGATATGGTCTCATGCTGGCATAGATGATGTCAGCCACAGCCCTTAAGGGGCTTCTGTGTGTGTGTGTAGGTGGGGGGCACACCATGATGGCAAGACATGTGAGGACATTGAAAGATGGTGGTCATTAGAGAGAGCAGGGATTTGGCACCCACTCTGAGGGGCAATGGTGCATGCCCAACAGACGCAGTGCACCCTGGGACAAACTCCTCAACGTCGGTACCAGATATGCCATACGGCCTTGTGTGTGTGTGTGTGGGTGTGTGTGGGTGTGGGTTTGTGTGTGTGTTCGTGTTAGTGTACAGCTGTTATTCCACTGTTCCTCTTAATAGCCCTCAGGCAGCCTTTAAACACTCTATCACTGCAGAAGCACCCACACACACACACACACACACACACACACACACACACACACACACACACACACACACTTAGGAGCTGCAGGTGGGTGAATTGTGTTGAGGAGTGAAATGGGTGAGGTGTGTAAGTGGTTTCAATTATACTGAAATAAAAAAAGAGCAGCGTGGCTTGCATGAGGTCAGATATCAGCAGGAAGGTTTCATAAAGTGACATTATTTTAATTTAAACTTTTAGGCAGTGCTACTGCCCGAATGCTAATAGCGTTGTTGTAGCATTGGAGTATTGTTCTGTGGTCGCCTCCCAGATTTAGTGGCAGGATATGACAGACCAATAAAAAACACAGCAGCACACACTCAATCCCTGCCCCTTGAACATTTGTCCATTTACTGTAATGATCAAGCTCAGAAAAACTGAGAAGCACAAAGGAAAAGCTATGACATGTAACTCTGAAGCTGTGATTTTAGATGCTAATTACATTTCTTTGCATATCACCTTCTAGCTCTTTGTCATATTTTGGAATGATAGTAATTTTGGGTTGCCCTTTTCTGTTGGGTGATTTGCGATCACACATTTCTTTTGCGTTTTTACTATGGACGATTGATCTGTTGGTCGCTCCACCACTTCCAATACTCCTGACTGAAATATCTCAACATCATCTGATATCTGTCATTGTTGGATAGAGGATTGCTATGAAATGTTGTGGTCCTCAGAGGATGAAGCCCACTGACTTTTGGTGATCCCCTGACTTTTCTCATAATGCTCTCATGAGGCTGACATTTGTGGTATTAAGTGAATTATCTCAGCAACTCTTAGGCGGATGTCATGTCATTTGGTACAATCGTTCATGTCCCCCTCAAAATAATTACATTTCCATCAGCCTCAGCTGTACTTTGTGTTTAGTGCTAATTAGCAAATGTTACCATGCACGCTAAACTAAGATGGTGATCACAGTAGGGCTGCACAATTTATCGAACATTAATCGCGATCACGATTTTGGCTTCCCAAGCTCTACTCAGTAAAATGAGTATTAGGCAATGGTACATTATAACGCTATCATGATGCATTCAAATGTAATCTTGTACATTTTTGGCGAGAAACTTGAATCAATCCAGTTGGTTGGAGGAGATGTTTTCACAGCAATATGAACTAGATAATAGAGAAGGAATTATGATCTGTTTAACTTCCCAACACTAGCTCTAAACAATTTATAATATATAACTAAAATGACTAATGCCAACTTTAAATTAAGTCGAGTCAAGATGTCTCACAGGTATGAATGCTGACCGTCTTTTTTGGCTTTCCTTAGTATGTACACAGCCACATTTGTGGATAGTTTAGTCATTGAACTCCCCGCAGATAATGACTATGTTTTTACTCCAATGACTCCCTGCTAAGTTCCCCATATTAGTTGTAACGGAAACTATTTACTGTTTTCAACAGTCAATTCTGATTTTAGCTCTTCTAATGATAACATGTGTACAGCTGCTGTCACTGCTGTCAACCCACTGAAGAATAGGAAAGCAGCGTGTAACTGTGATGATAAAGAAAGACTTGTAGGATCATTATTTAGCCGTTGTTTTCTGTCTAGACTTCACAGAGCATTAATCAATCAAAAGCAAAGAGATACGATATGTCTGGAACATTGTTATTAAGCCAGACACAAGGCAGGATTCAGTTAGCTTTCATTGGAATCAATCATCAAATTAATTACATTTTAAAAAAAAAAAAAAAAAAAAAGCAAAATGGCATGTTTAGGCAGTTTAGAATTTTTACTGCATGTGGTCAAGTGTGTATGTTTAACAGGTGCTTTATGATGCCTTCAGATGTGACTCAACAGAGCAGAAATGAAGACCAGGGGTGCCAACTGTCAAGTGTTAGTCATGCATGCATACATGCATACATGGATACATGGATGGATGGATGGACTTTATTGATCCCAAATTGGGAAATGATTGTGTTACAGCAGCAGGTTATCCAGACAATGCACCGAAACAGTAAATAAAATGTACATATCAACACTAGAGACATATATCCATAGAATACACAAAGAATGAAATCACTTTAAATATACCAGACTAACATAAAACATCTAAAATGTAAACATAGAATAACCTACTATATATATTAGCAAAGTGTGCAAGTTAGTTTTTATTTTAAATAAAAAATAATTGAGGTAGTAAATGTGCAAATGTAGAAGTGCAAAATTCAACATGTGCAAGATTATTACATTAGCAAAGCCAGAATGGAGTATGGTTGAGACTGTCTGAAGGAAGGGCTGAGAGGAAGCCTCTGGAGGCTACATTGTGCCCGGTCTTGCAGCAGGGCACTGCTAGAGAGATGGTGCGTAATGCGCAGACACATCAGCCTCAAAACACCACCGTTTAGGGGGAGAGACCCCGCAAAACGTGACTTTGAGTTACGTAAACACTCACACAAGCAGAAGGGTGAGGAAAGGAGTGGCTGAGCACAGACAGAGCGGTGGTGGTGATCTCTCTGGTCACGGTGGTCCGGTCCCCTGAGCCCCCCACACACACACCCGGCTGAAGCTTTGAATATTCGTTGTTGATTACTACTTCCAGAACCCAAAATATGTCACTCTGGACAGCCTTACCATTACGTATTTCGCCCACGCAGTTGAAAACGCAATTACATTTACACTTGTGTTCATCAATGTGTTTTGGGATGCATTTACACTCATACTTTCATGTGGTTAAGCACTATCCCGAGTGCAATCCGATCACCCAAAACACATTTTAATGCCCAGTGTAAAGGGGGTCTAACTGTAGAAGTCCAGGGCCCAGCGACAGAACCACAATGAAACTTTTCCCAGCTCACAGTCTATTTCCTATCAGGAGCGGCCCTCTTCTCACCACATGATTGAGTGGTCTGTCAACGCTGTGTGTGCGTGCATTTGTTCTCACAATCCTCCCCATTCATTCACAGGGCATTGATCTCACTTTGAGACATCTCCCCGTTATGATCAATATTATATTCTTCCCCTCTGATAGATTATACATTATGGTGAATGGAGCAGCGATGAAGGTATGGCCAGTCAGGCAAGACGAGTTTATGATCCCATGAGCTTTATTTGTATTTAAACACTTCTTGTTTTATGTCTGTGTGATTAGCATTTACAGTAAGTGTTTGATTTACATTTTGTCTCTGTGTGTGTGTGTGTGTGTGTGTGTGTGTGTGTGTGTGTGTTTTACAATCCACGGGGAGTGTCTCTGTGCCACCAGATACGGGACTCAGACCAACATGCTTTTGAGGCAGGGAGGACAAGCGTGAAATTAATTGTTCCACTTCATCTCCGGCCAGCGCTCTTCTTTCAAAAGGAACAATTTGTCGGCTGGCATACAGGGGAGGGTATGAAAGGAGGAGGGCACAGCAACGATTTGGCGTTCCTGGGAGATCCTGTGATCCAGCAGTGATTTCCTGCTGTGGATTTGGGCTAGCGCTCAAGTAACAGACTTGCAGTGTTTGGAGTGAATGCAACATCAGTCAAAGTGCAATTGTTTCACCCTCGCTCTCTGTTTTTCCCCTCGTTTCTGCACACAGGCGCACGCTCAGACACACACGCTGTCGTGGCCAAGTGACACAAGCAGAATTAACTTCAACCACATGATGCCTCTGGGTCCTACCTATTCTCTTTTTCTCTCCTCACCTCCTCTCTCCTTGTCTCTCCACCCCGCTCTCCTCCTCCTCCTCCTCCTCCTCCTCCTCCTCCCCGAGCCATGTTGGCTGTAATTACAAATATAGCTTTGGGGGTGTCAGGGGCCTTTATATGAAACGATGACACTGCAACACGTTTGTTCTCCTGAAGAACATGCTTTAGGAGAATACCTACATGCTCTCGCACTGTAGGCACAAAGGTTGTAGATTGCATTAATGAACACATACAGGTACATGAAAACATACACACACAAAAAGTGCACTTCATCCAGAGGGAAATTACTTCCCGGTTGTGGATTTCTGGATTTCTTCAGCACGTTCTATGTCTGACATATTTAAAATGTTTTCAAACAATTTTAAGTGTTGTATTTTATAGAGCTGTCAATCAATTAAAATATTTAATTGCGATTAATTGCGTGATTGTCCATAGTTAATCGTGAGTAATCGCAAATTAATTGTACATTTTTTATTTGTTCAAAATATATCTGAAAGGGAGATTTGTCAAGTATTTCATCCAAATATGCACGCTATATAAAAAATGTATGTATATATTTATTATTGGAAATTAATTCACAACACAAAACAAAGACAAATATTGTCCAGAAACCCTCACAGGTACTGCATTTAGCTTAAAAAATATGCTCAAATCATAACATGGCAAACTGCAGCCCAACAGGCAACAACAGCTGTCAGTGTGTCAGTGTGCTGACTTGACTATGACTTGCCCCAAACTGCATGTGATTATCATAAAGTGGGCACTCATTTCAGGGGCCTCAGTACATCAGAGAGTCCATTAAGTGGACTTATTGGTCACTGTGTTCCTGTGTAGTCTCTTCTCGTCTCCTCCATTCAACACACACACACACACACACACACACACGCGCGCACACATGCACGCACACGCACACATCCAGAGGCTTTTCTGAGCCGTGTCTCTTTTGTTCATCAAACCAGACTCATCCACTTGTAGTCAGACAAGCAGGCAGAAGCAAACAAAACAGACAGGGCTGCTTTTTGTGAATGAAAACCAAATAACACAGCTTGAATCAGACGGGTTACAATAGCACACAGACTTGTAATTCAGGCTAGTGTGCTCGTCGTCTTGGCATATGCTTCTGCCTCTCCTTTTCCGCTGTGAATGTTCAGCTTCATTTAGTGAGCCAGAGAGCCAGGAAGCATCTGAGCAACGACACAATCAACAACACTGTTTACGTTTTGGCTTTTTCATTTACATTTAGGTGTAAATTATGCTTCTCAATTCAATAATTAATGAATGAAAAATCTGTTTATATGTCTGTGTCTGTGCACCGATGTTGGAGTGTGAACATACATTTTTTTTGTGTCAATTTGTGTGTGTGTGTGTGGGAGAGAGAGAGAGGCAAAGAGAGAGAGAGAGAGAGAACGATTCAAACAGCGGTGATATTGTGTGAGAGCGGGCCAAGGTAAAGCGGGCTCTGGTGACGCGTAAAATGAGCTGGGATTTGGGGGATTGGGGTTCAGTCTTAGTGTGAAATGAAGTTTTTCCCCTTCATTAATCACTTTATTATCAAACCCCAAGGAAATGACGTACGTAGATACAAACACATGCGGTAATATGTCATTCACAAGTCCACGCTCGAACACTTCATTATGATGAAATGTGGAATTCTCAGCCTTTACATTTTTTGAACATGTCTCCACCACAGCATTTGAAAAGATCCCTGAAATCACTTCTTCTAACCAACCAATATTTTCCATATGGACTGCCTATATAAGCTCGGTCCAACCAATATTTTCCTTTGTCATACAAGTCTAAAGGCCTATACTTGCTTGATTCTCGTTTTTTATTATTTGTGTTTATTTATTCTCTATTTTCTGTTTATCTTTCCTGTCTTATGAAAAACTCTATGCCATATGACACGAGCGTATGCTCTTAGTTTGTTAAGTTAGTCTTTGAAAGTGAATTATGAATGAGTCTTCTTCATATTTGCATAGCCGCTGAGTGTGTATGGGATGCATTGCTGTCCAGTACTTTGCTAAACTATGTCTCTGATTTTTATGTTTTACTATGTCTAAAATTATTGATAGATACATACAAATCGTGTATTTTACATTTCTGTAATTATTTCATGTAATACACTGGCTGGAGAATGCCACTTGCAAATTATTTATTGTGTCTTTTACATTTTTTTATATGTGTAAATAAACAAACCAACAATGAATGACCAACAGATACACACAAAGACAAACAGTGCTTGTACGCACGTCCTGCCATTCTACATACAGTATATCGTTTGGATCTACTGTGTACTTATTATTTATTGAGGTTTGTATGTATACATGCAGGCTTGCTCATGTCTCTGTTTCTCTGTGCCAAAGTGCAGCCTGGATGTGGGGATCCTAGCCTCTGATTGTTGTCCTAGAGTCAGAGCACACTGTGTCGGAGAGAGATTAGCAGCATCAGCTCATTCATGTGATGCGGCACAGCAGAGGGGTGAGGAGGGGGGGAGAGATGAAAGGGATTGAGTTACCACACACCATACAATATGTGTCACCACTGCTCATCTCTGTCGTCAACACAGTTGAAACTACTTTTTGCAGTGGACGCATGAGGTAGCCTTAGCAGCCTGATATATCTCTTGCTAGGGGAGAAGTAAATTTATGACAGCGCTGTAGTTTTGTTCATGGGCAGACACAGTTATTTTGGCTCAGAGAAGCACCATTTGGTACTCAAGAGACCAAGAACAGCTGCACAGGGCAGCTTCAAGGTGTGACTGTATACTGTGTGCAACACACTGAGCCTCCTATGCTGCTGTCAATCATTTAGTGTGGTTGATTACATTATTGCTAGCTAACTGAAAAATAATAAAAAAATCATCCATCTAACACAAGTGAACATTAAAGTTTCAGCTGGAGACTGTCCCAACCGGTCTTATCGCTTGTGTTTGCAATGCCACATGGACTCCGATGTGAAGGATTTATACAATGGAGGTGAATGGGATTTAGTTTGTGGTGCTCACAGTGTGGAAAGCCTGAAATTCAACAGCAGCATGTCTTTTAGGATACTGCAATTGGGTTATGATTTGCAATATTAGAGGGAATGATATTTTTTACATCATTATTCTCATTTTCATTGAAAAACACATTAAAATGATTATGGTGGGATTTTTGCATGGATCTGTAACAAAGGTGTTTTCTTAAGTCTATAGAATATGATGTGTAGGCCAGGTCATCTCTACAGCATGACAATATTTAATTTAAAGTGGTATTGACACACATTTCACCTTTAACAAATCTTGGACTTCCTGCGATTTGAAAATTGCAGTAGACCGCATTGTGATTTTTATGAAATTTCTATTAATTGTGCAGCTCTAGTGTCTTTCCAAAGTGGCTTTGCAGGATCTTGTTTTTAGAAAGACACATCACTGTTGAGTTTTTTCACTGCAATTTTTCAGTGCTGTGAGAAACACAAATGAAAGTCCATTCACCTCCATTGTATACTGTAGGGCTGGCAGCAGAAATATCAGAGGTGGATTTCTCAAAGCCTAGTTTACTGCAAGAGAGAATTTTTTTTTTTTGTAATTCGCAAGAACTGATCCTCAGATTGAACAACCCAAAACCCCATATCGCAGCAGCAAAGGTGGAAAGTTTTTCCAACTTTTTTAGTTGCGAAAAAGTTTGAGTTGAAGCCCAGCCCCATTATAACCAATTATAAGTTAGCAGAAGTCTACCTGAGTACATTTACGACTGGCAAATCAGGCCAGTATTCAGGTGCAAAAAACCAGCAAATGGAACAATCCTTGTGGGAAAGGGAAAGGTAATTACTTTTGTGCTTTACAGCAAGTTAGGACAGAACATACAATTCTTGTGAGACTGCTCAGCAGGAGACGAGCAGCTAGACTAGTGGACATGAACAGGTGCTCCAGCCTCTAGCGGTACATCCCAATAAAAGTAGGGATGCGCCAATCCGACTTTTTCAGTCCCTAAGGGATACCTGGGCTTTGGTTATCGGCCGATACCGAGTACCAATCCGGTACCAGTGTTTAATTAATAAGCTGTATGTAGTATATACTGTATGCAGTATAATGACTGGGATCATTATTTTATGTCTAAGGAAATATCAGGCTTAAGCTCAACTGATTGCTTTCTTAACTTTGTAAAACAAAATGTAACAAATACATACATAGATATATATTATTATATTATTAAAATAAGAGATTGCACACCAGCAAAAAATCCTTCAAAATTTAAACCTTTTTAATGTAGGTCAAAATTGGAATTGGAATTCAAATTTCCGATCCGGTATCGGTATCGGTGCATCCCTAAATAAAGCCACCACCTCCAAAGCAGAAAAGTCCCAGGACTTGTGAGCTACTTCTTAGGTGACAAGGGCCACTTTTTTCATGAGCAAAACCTTGAACATTTTACCAAATCTAGTTTATTGTATTAGAATAATATTTGACCTTAAGCTGCCAATGAAGCCCGTTGTAGAAGCTTTCCTGTCCCCTCTCCTGGGAAATGGTTGTTCTGGATGTATGCCAGTCGGCTTTCCTGTGATGTTGATGTGATGTGAAGAGGATAGCTTCAGGCTAATTAGGACTGGTTTGCCCTAGTCTGCTCTGGTCTGCCTGACTGAACATAGCGCTGCAGACAGCCTCTGGTCAGCTGGACGCTCTTAGCCTCTCACTGACAAACGTGATCGCGAACACATAAACACTTCGGCTCAGGCCGTGGGCTCTTGGTGCTTTCCTTATGCCTTGGTGAAGTGTGTAATATCTGTCAGTTCTGGGCCAGTTTCATGGACAAGGATTTAGTGGAGCTGTAGATCAAAATATACTGATTTCAATAGAAAAGACTTGGGAACTGTGTTTAGAGAGAATTCTTAGCTATGACTGCATCCATGAAGTCAGCCATTCATTTATATAATTAGCAAAATTACAGAAAGTGAGAACAAGACGCCACAGGGATCAAGTAAAGGGAGAATGGACAAAGAGGAAATTGGTGAAGAAACCATTTAAACCAGTACCGGATTTGAGCTGCCGCTGACCTGTCAGCTTTAACAACTAACCACCACCAGCCAGGAACCAGGATTGGCTTTAAACCTGGATTTTCTGTTCCTCTGACACACTGCAGTTGTCAGTCAGCCAGCGGGATTATCGCTCTGATTTTCATATGGTTACGGTCGCTGTGATTTGGCTTCTGAGTCATCAGCCAGTCACTTTGATTGGCTACAGACGATGTTACTTGAGGCTGCTATTAATTAGCAGTGCTGTTAGGGTGAGGAACAAAAGTTTGTTTGAGGAAATGTGAAACTTGTGGTCGGGGTAGTTGTCACGCAGAACACTTCTGAAGAAAGAAAATTGCATCTAAAAGGGACATTAACGTGACATGTGTTCAGGTGCGTCTTCCCATTGTATTGTAGGATTTATTTCATTCTTTCTTTCCTTCCTTCTTTGTGTCTGATCCAATCTTTTACCATATGCGTAACAGAAGCACATTTGGAAGGCTGCGCCGGAGCTTTTGAAGACAATTTTGATACTGCAAACTGTGGCATGCAAATGAAATTGGCAGCGAAGGCACCACTTCGGCAGCGTTTCAAAGGCACGCAGACTGTTCAGTGTTATGGTTATGAACAGAGTGTTGATGCTATGAAATGGAGATAACAGATGAAACAGTGTGTGTTTCCCCCGATGAACCTAATTTTATTCAAACATTTCTGCTGCTCGTTGCTCCACCTGTCTTTAAAGCTTCAATAGACAGAATGTTTTTGGCATCATTAGGCAAAAAAAGTCCATAATAACCTTTCAGCATATTGTAATTCAGGTGTTCTGAGAGAAAACTAGACTTCTGCACCTCATCGTGGCTCTGTTTTCAGGCTTTAGAAAATCTAGCTCGTGACGGGAGACTAAGCCATTCACAGGTCATTTCAGAGAGAAAGCGTTCCTATTGGCTGTTCATTCAACAGAGGCAGCTGTCAATCACTCGCGAACTCCGATCAAATGGTCAAACTAGGCAGCGCTGATCAAATATGAATCAATATTCTGTTACTGTAATGCCTATTTCTCGCCTCGAATGTTTTCAGAAACATCTTGTAGTGGACTGTTTAGGTGTAAAATTAGAAAGTTTGCTCCGGCTGGTGGCCGATGCTTGGTATTTCCTCAACAGATCTCAACATGGCTGCTGGGTCACAAACTTTCTGATTTTAAAGCTTAACAGTGCACTACAAGACAACATTTGAGGTGAGAAATAGGCATTACAATAACAGAATATTAATTAATATTTGATCAGCGCTGCCTAGTTTGACCGTTTGATCAGAGTTCGCAATTGATTGACAGCCGGCTGATAGACGACAGGCTCCAGCTCGGCTCTGATTGGTTGTTTTCCTCCGGCCATTAGGAGCACCGGAGGACACCGAGGCACTTGATTTTTTTTCAGATTACCTGTTTCATGCACTACTGTCAGGGGCGTTGTATAAAAATAACTTTTTTGTAATCGTTTTTGCTCCGTTTCTACCCACTGCAGCTTTAAATGTCTCTCCGGTCTCCCCCCTGCAGACTCCATTATACTATAAGTTGGACTCTTATCTCTCGAAAAGTACCTTGATGAATCAGACCCTCTTTTCTTTAATCACTATAATTGCTATCAAAAAATCCCTTCCACTTTAGCTCTTATTTTAAGTCCATACTAAACCAAATGTAAATGCAGTTATTTGAACCTGACTCCCTCTACCTCTGCCCACCTGCAGCTCTTCAAATACAGATAGCATTTCGCACCGCCCTCTGACCTCCCACTTCAATATTACCTCCCCGTGCTCTCACTGTTCATCCATCATCCTATTCTTTTCCTTTCTACTTTAGCTTTCCACCCTTCCCTCCGCCTTCCCTTTCATCCTCATCCTACCTGTCTTTGCATCTCTTGAATCTCTTTTCACCCACACAGTGTTTGCTTTCCCTATCTCTCTTTTTGTCTCCCTTTATCTGCCTTTTCCCTTTCTCATGTGTTTGTCTGTCTGGCTGTGTCTTTCCCTCGGGATGGAGGCAATGGAGCGATGTACCCATAATTCTAACAAGATAACAATCAATGATCAAATTCAGTGTCCACTCTCAGTGTCCTTTTTTGTTTTCACTAAGGTATTGTGTAACAAAATGACCCGTCTCAGGCGTCTTTCACTCAAGTGACTCGACATTTTTCTCTACTTTCACTTATCACATTCAGCTACAACTAAAGAATTCATCCTTATCGAAGTTTTGGTATGAAGCAAAAAAAATATCCCTCTCTGTTTGGCGACGTCCTGCAGTTTTTCAGATGATTGCCTAAATCCAAAAAGCCGCCGCCTGAGTGTCTGATGTCGTCCCCATTCCTCCTCCTACCGTGATCCCTCTCCCCTTGCCCTGCTCCTTGTGTGTGTTGCTGTACAGGAGCAGCTAAGAGCGTGCGTCTAAGCAGGTTGGCATAACATTAGAGGGGGCATGCTATTTGATATGGCGGTAATCTCCTGTTAAATCCCCCAAGAGTGAAACACAGCCGCCTGCAGCTTTGCAGAGATTTCAAAAATGGGTTTCTTTTCTTCTTCCTCTTTTTTTTTATCTGTAGAAGTATACCTCCTCACTTAGATCAGCTCTGCATATATGTGTGTGTGGCATGTATGGGTGTGGAATTAGCGAGACTTAATGTCACTGTCCTTGGTTACGGCGCTGGTTAAGTTAAGCGCCCTAGTATTGGTTTACTGCAGAATAATGTGATTTAGTGTAGGGCAGATACTGAGGGCAGCGGCGATGCTTAATGTGTGGTTAGTAAAACCTGAAGGTGGCAGATAATTCTCTTGGCTGAGCTGATTGGTTTCGTTTATATGTAGATTATTACGGAGAAGCATCTCCTGCTGAGCTATATTCCGCTTTTGAACCACTGATAATGCGTTCTTACAGTTTCTTTGTTAGCATTGCTACTGGTTCGTGGTTTTATGTTGTCATTTTACCACTGCTACTTCTGGCTACTCTGTATACTACTGTAACGACTGCATGTCTGTTCTTCCTTCTATGTAGTGTTTCCTCAGGTTTCTCTAATTTTTTTCCTGTTAAACTCTTTTTTTCCCCCTATAAAAGATCTACTGATTGTGTCACATGCTGTTAAGTCTTCTGAAGCCAACTTGTGATTTTAGTTTATATAAATAAACTGCTTTTTATAGCTTACTCACCTCCAAAAAATACCTTCAGAATATGAATGCTTTCATAATGAATAATAAGGTATGTTTTTAAGACTTTAAATTCATGACTGCAAGCAGTTCAAATATGTGATTATCATATTTATATTGCTTTGTCTGAGACATACTGTCCGATGTGAGCAAAACCATATTGAGTATCATTACTGTAGATAGGACACTGAACATAAGCTTGAGCTCACATTGGGACGTCCATGCTATAAACTATCACATGTAGTGTATAGCAAAGTGCCTTTTTTGTGTTTATTGGAATGAAAACACATTGGTTAGTGGTTTAACTGTTTCAGTAACTGTAACCTGACGACCTGAATGTGTGGTTTTCTTTCAGAAATACAAGGAGTTTGAGCGGGCGGTGCGGGTGGAGGAGATTGATGGGCTGCGGCTGGTTAAGAGGCTGGCTGAGGACATGGAGGAGATGTTTCACAAGAAAGCCGAGGCTATGAAGGTACTCGTTTCTACCTGATTCATCATCCATCACACTAAACCTAAACCTTCCTTAGAATCAAGCAAATCATTTCAAATACAAAACAACTCCTATAAAAATTTATAAAAAACATTTTTTATCTGTTCAAACTGTAAAAGGGAGATTTGTCAGATATTTGATACTCTTATCAACATAAGAGTGGGCATTATGCAAATGTATGTATATATGTATTATTGGAAATCAATTAACAACACAAAACGATACCCTCACAGGTCTCGTGGTTACCCATAGAACCCATTTTCATTCACATATGTTGAGGTCAGAGGTCAAGGGACCAATTTGAAAATGGCCATGCAATTTTTCCTCACCAAAATTTAGTATAAGTTTGGAGCGTTATGTAGTCTCTTTCGCGACAAGCTATTATAATATGGTTGGCTCCAATGAATTCCTTAGGTTTTCTACTTTCATATGATGCCAGTATCTTCATTCAAGCTTTAAAACTGAGTCCGCTATAACCTAAAAAGTTGCATTAATGCGTTAAAGAAATTAGTGGCGCCAAAACGAATTTGCTAGCGCTAGTAAAGATAAAAATAGAATAATTTTCATTTTCATGTACTATAAAATATACCCCATAACAATGACCACGTAATTACAAAATAGAAAAAAATAAAAATGTTTTTCAGTTTGGTATTCGCACATCTATTCCCAGAGAGGCTGGGAAAGGCTCAGGGGGCTCAGTGAAATCACTTGCTGACCCTATTTGATGTCTGAAGGAGTGCTGTAGTGTCACATTGCCACAGTGAAACCAGACACATCGTGTGTTTGCTGTGTGTATGTGTGAGAGAGATATGTGAGGGTGCTGGTGCTGTATGAGGTGATAGACAGACAGTGAGAGGCTGTGAGCCACCCATCAGTGCCACTGTGTCACTTTATTGATCTGCTCAGACCAAACATCAGCGTCTAAGAGGCCACTTTAAGACAAAGCTCCAAACTGAAACTGAAATTATATGATTTAGATTTGTGTTCAATTCTGCATGCATGGATAGTAGCGTTAATACGTCTGCTTTTTAAGAATACGTTTCAGATGGGAATATTGTACTTTTTTTACTCAGTATATTTATTTGACAGTCAAATAGTTACATAGTTGCAGATTGAGATTTTACATGAAAAACATGCGATCCGCTCATTAAATATCCATTTTTAGATTTGATTTAAGTAACATTTAAGTATAATTAAAATGCCACTAAATTATGTATGCATCAGACATAATAAATCAATTATTATATTGCAACGATGAATCAACGAATTGATTAGTTGCCAATTATTAAATTAATTGCCATCTATTTAGATAATCCATTAATCGGTTTGAGTTATTTTTTAAGAAACAAAAGTCAAAATTCTCTGATTCACTGCTTAAATGTGAATATTTTCTGGTTTCTTTCCTCCTCAAAGACAGTAAACTGAATATATTTGAGTTGTGGACAACACAAGACATTT
Source organism: Sebastiscus albofasciatus (assembly GCA_916701655.1). NCBI lineage: Eukaryota > Metazoa > Chordata > Actinopteri > Perciformes > Sebastidae > Sebastiscus > Sebastiscus albofasciatus. The sequence goes on along the minus strand of CAKAOI010045788.1, from coordinate 3,717 downwards.
GAGGAAACACATTGATCGACATTTTTCACCATTTTCTGGCATTTTACGGACCAAACAACAATACAATAATTGACAGGTTAATCGACAATGAAATAATCGTTAGTTGCAGCCCTATATTATATGATAAAATATACCCTGAAAGAGGCCATTCTGCTTTATGAGCATAAAATAGTTTTACTTTGATACAAATCTTGTTATTAATTCTCATATACTTTTACTTAAGATGTGGAATTCTGTACTGTCACTCATTTTAGTGTATTTTTATATTGTGTTATCAGTGTTTTTCTTAGATAAAAGATCTGAGCATATCTGCATGTGTGGATATGTGTGTGTCATTGCTGTAACAGGTGCAGTTCAGGATGTGTCCACGGTGCTCTGCCTCTGTGGCTGCAGCTCTAGCTCCAGGTGATAGATCTTATCAGGACAACATGGTGCTGTTAACACAAATTGGATTTCTCTCTGAGAGTCTGGTCCAAGGATACAAGCTGAAAGGAAAGCGACGGAGGAGAGAGAGAGAGAGAGAGAGAGAAAGAGAGGGGCACAGATAGTGACAAACCATTTCCGTGCTTTAGCTTTGCTTATGCCTTTTATTATTCTTATGGTACCTTTGCCCGCTCGGATTGCGTGACCGTTGCCTGTTGCACCGTGTTCCATTTCCTTTGAAAGCATGCCCATTTCCACAAACCGTCGTCACTGAGGACATAGAGAAGCTGACGTATTTCATGCTAATATGAGTCATCTGGCATTTCAAAAATATGACTCCTACTCTTATACAATGATTGCTGGCATGAATGCAAGGTTCTAATTGAATAGTGTTACTGGTTAAATAGAAAATGGAGGACTTAATCAGCTTTCTAATAATAGCGAACATTGTTTTGGAATCCAACCACTGCTATAAGCTTAACTTCCATTTTTACATTACAGACAGACGCGTCTTGTCAACCTGTTCCAACTGAAACTTATTTGAGTCTGTGCTGTGAGATTAGATGTATTGAATCTAATAACACACTATTCTGTGTGTGCCATCTCCTCGAGAGTGCGTTAAATCCCTGGAGATATGAGGACTCGGTTGGCTAATGGCTTCTCTAGAGCCGCCTGCCCCGGTGTTGGATGCCTGATAATTGTACATCTCAGTGGAGTTGTGTGAGCCAGTGTGTGTTCATATATGTGTGTGTGGAGTAAAAGTTTTATGGGGTTGATGAGAAGATGAGAGGGAAAACTGGTCACAGGGGTGATGGAATTGCGCTTTAGCAAAGACAGATGAAAGCCGAGGGAGGAACAGGAAGAATAAATGTTATAGGGAAGAAAATTGAAGAAAGTTAGAGGAGGAGTCAAAAAGAGTCTGGAAGCACATATTCGTGGTGAATTTAACCCCTTGTCTGCTGCTATCATGATTCCACTTCACCCCCACCTTTCTCATTTTCAGTTGTGATGGATTGTTAGTAGGGAACATACAATGGAAGCATCCATGAGTCTTTTTCCCTCTTTTTCTCCATCTTTCTCCAATTTATCTCTGCTTTTATTACCCAAGCACTCATCTGTCTGGCCTAGTGAGCAGTCTCGCTGCTGTCCTTAAGCGTCCCTCGCTCCTTTGTCTGTCTCTCCCCTCTCTACTCCGCCTCTTCCCATCTCTCTGCTTTTTGCTAAAGTATATGTGGCGCTCCAGCGATTCAATTTCCGTGCAGGCGCTCTCCCCTGTCCGTCAACGCGGTTTTATCTCCCCGTCTCCACGTCGATTCCCACTTTTTATCGCGCGCCACCACCTGCTGAGAGACAGCAGCCTGTGCTGCTGTAAAAGGGTTCACCTGTATGTATGTGTGCATGCTAGTTGATGTCAGTCTTTTCAAGTGTGTTTAGGTGAGAGAAGTTGTATGCTTTCATTCTGATAATGCTTTTGATTTGGAGAGAGGAAGATGATATGTTAGAGAGAACATGTTTATAAGCTTCATTCATAGTATTTCCTGTAGGTTTTGTGTGTAATATTGTATGTGTGTGTAAGTGAGAGGGTCAGAGTATACAGTATGTGTGTGTGCGTAATTGCATTTAGAATTGGTGTTTGATTGCGTTCATGTCTCTATCCTTTCTCCCTTATCATCACATTATTGTGGCAAGCACAGTCTGCTCGATGTCTGACGGAAAATTAAACTTTGAGCAAGAGCATTTGTGTCTTTTAGTTTGTTTCAGCCAATTTGATTGCAACTCCTCTATTATAGATAAGATCATATGGCCAATGGAACAGTGTTTCAAAGTAAACAAAGGGCGTAGCTTTCATGCGACCCGCATGAATGTGACCCGTTCTCACTCCCAAATCGTCAAATACCGCCGATTGGTATTGGCATTGGAAACTGACGCACGGAGGCATCCTTTAGCAACAGTATGTGACAAACAGGGCTCTCATCTAACTCCAATGTTAATCCAACATTTGGCGGTCAGAGCAACAGACGTAGTATTAATAGCGTGAGTCTGTTCAGGGTGGGTGGGATGGATGATGGATGGGTCAAACAAATACAATACTTTCAACCAGGAGACCGGTGTTTGTGTCCCGTTAAACTAAAAGTAACATTGACTTATTTTGTCACGTCAGTCGTTAGTTACGTGACTCGTCGGTATCGTCAGTCCCGTGAGTCACGTCAGTCATTAGTCATGTGACTCGTCTATCGTCAGTCCCGTGAGTCGTTAGTCAGTGAAGTTAACGTCAACCACGACCATTTCCTAACCCTAACTAAGTGGTTCTTTTGCCTAAACCTAACTTCTTGTGAAAACGGAAGTTTATTTTGAAAAGACACTATGCATGTAAGGAGCACACATTGACATGGTGTCCCTTGTCCACCCAAAAGTAACGCAAGAGGGGTACCACGTGCGTCGGTTTCCGATGCCGAGGGGCACTGACCAAGTATGGCAAGCAAAGTGTATTTATGTGTTGTTTATTCCTGGCCTCAGCAAGCATCTCAGCTCACCATTGTTACGTTTTAATTACTATTACCTTCATCGGTTCCCCAGTTGGTGGGATAATATCATCATCTAGCAGACAGCAGCTCCTCCTCTCCTCTCTTCTCCTCTCCTCTCCTCTCCTCTCCTCTCCTCTCCTCTCCTCTCCTTTCCTTTCCTCCTGGAAACGGTGGCAACAGCAGACGTTTTAAAGAAACAGTGAACACGTTATTATCAAAGTTGAAAGGCGTGGAGCTATTGTAATGCCCTCTTTGAAGTCAAGCACGGCTGTGTTTCATGTGACAAATGCACTTCAAAGCAGAGTGGATGCCTTGCTGCTAGGGCTGTTTCTCCTGTAATGGCATTCGGTCTCTGCACGCTCTGTACCTGCTGATATCATTTACCTGTGGCAGCTACGCCTCTGTAGTCCTCAACATGATTACCAGTGTAGCGCAGGGGAAGCCTGCATGGGTGTACGTTAGAAATAAAAGACACACACAGGACTTATAATGACATTCTCTGCCAGCAAAACCTCCTATGAAATTTAATTTTCATTTGCTGACATGTACGGGGAATTTTAAACACAAATTCAGTGTTTCGGCAAGGTGGTAAAACTCATCCTCTGCAGGAGATGATTTGAATTAAGATGCGTTTCCCCGTTAACATATTGCAATTTAATTGCTGAGTAAAAGAAGTCAGACAGAGAAAGAAACACCAGCAATCAGACAATCAGACCTCAAGGTTGGCTGAACTTATTTGGAAGAGAAAACGAAGATGAATGGTAAAACA